>MVGT01001388.1:801776-814512 GCA_002174775.1 Macleaya cordata | reverse complement strand
TTCTCAAATTTATACATATTTATTAATTTATTTATAATATATTTATTATTTTGTATAATTATTATTTTTATTGTAAAAAAATTCAATTGTGGACATAGCATGATTAAAATTGCCATTATGTTGCTATGGAAAATATGTTGGGATCTATATAGAGATATCTAGGATATGAAGATGAACTCTTCACAGACTTCACTATGTATCTTCATAAAAAAAAATAAAAAAAATCATATTCGGGGACGAGCTATCTTGCACGTTGTTGGGGAGTGTGCCCCACCAGAAAAATTTTAAACTCCAACATCTAATACCTATGAAGAAATTGAGTGCCCCACCAATTATTAAGATTTTAGTATATTGTGCCTTAGTTTTTTGTAAAATTAGAATTTGACCAACTTATTTCTTAACACGTATCCCACAAGCTTTTAGGCACACCAAAGAAATTTGTTGTGCTTTGTGGTTTTCTCCTTAAAAAATTTTATGACTTCGTCCCTAATCATATCGTACCAAAAATTTTAACCCTATCAAAATTTAATTTAAAAGTAATAATTAAAATGGATGGCCTATAAATAACCTTATAATTACTTTTGATTGATATGATTTTTGGTAAGAATGATCTTCTAATATTAAGTTTAATAATTTTCATAAAAAAGACAGAGAATTAATAATTACTTAAGATGGTTGAACACTTGAACATTTTTTTTCATGTTTTAAATTTAAATAAATATTTGGTTATTATCAATTTTTTATTTTTTACGTTTGAACGAACTTTAATTTTTTATAATTCGAGTACTCTAATTATTTCATGTTTTAGTTTAAATTTAAATGATCAATTGATAAATATCATGTGTTAATTTTTTTTAATCTAGTTAAACTTTTAGTTTTGAATGATTTGTCCGTTCAAAAATCGAAAAGCCTTAAAAAATCCAAAATTTGGAAAAAACTAAAAAACTCAAAAAATTCAAAAAATCGATGGTGTGGTTTTGGTTCTAAAAAAAAATCGAACCGTGTGCAGCCCTAGTGGCGATGATGAAATATTAATTAAGCTAGTGGTGGTACATATATATGGGGAGGGATATTGCACCACTCCTTATTGCACCACTATCGCACCATTTGATATGGGCTGTGGAAATGAAAAAATCTTGTGGTTTAAAATCTGCTGATGCGGCGATAACTTTTGAGAGAAAAAGTTGCTAGTCAATTTATCGTTTGAAATTCTCATCATTCAATGCAAACCCCTCTTTTCCATCCTCTCCATCTACATCTCCAAAAAGGTGGGAGGGAGATCGATGGGCGACACAAATTTTTTTCTAGATCCAGAAAAGATCAGGGAGAGCAGGGGAGAGAAAAAGGCTAGAGAGAGCAGGAGAGAGATGGTTGTGAGCGAAGGAAGAGATTAGGGAGCCGTTCTAATTATAGAGCCCAACACTATTAATATTTTTAGAATTTCAATTGTAACCTTGTGTCATATATTGAATCAATTATTTTGACAATCATATCCTAAAAAATATTTACATCTTTGCCACAAACTTTAACAAAAGCTTATTTTTTCATATTTTTGACATTAAGATTATATATCACTCCAATTGACAATTGTTTAATAATTTAAAATTCTATTTTTTTTTTCACTTCATTTCTCTCTTTTTTTTTTTCTTTTTTCACTACTTACTCAAATCTAATATTCTCATGTACTTGTAGAGGCCATATTTTTGGAAGTGGTGCTAGTTTTATAATAGAAAGATGGGAATGAATTTGATGTAGATAATAATTTTTGGAGGGACAATGTGAATAATTGAGGTAGTTTGTGTAGGATTGAGAATTTGGTGGGAAATAATTTTGGTGGGGAATTATTTTTCTTAGGAAACTATTTTGGAAGAAAAAAATTTAGTGCCAATTTTAAAGCTCCATGGGTTGGAGAACAAACATTGTTGGGCTCTAAAAAATAGAGCTAGATTCTATTTTAGAGCCCAAATTAAACTATGGGTGGTTTTGCTCACCCACTGTGTAAGAGGGTAACTAGAATCAATTCGTACTCAGGTTTTTTTTGATAGAGCATTACCCATTTTCAAACATTCATTATTTGAAGGGTCGGGAATATGGAATTCGACGAAGGATTTTGACACATTGTACCATTGTACGTAGCCATCCAAAGGCACTATTTTGTGGAATTGAAATCAATGGCCATTCAGGGTCATAAATCAGGACATTTGGAGGGGGAGGATGGAGAAGTTTGAAAAGACTGGTAGTCCGTTTGTTAGTTTTTATTTTTCACCACTAATTAGTGGTAGTTGGAGGCAAATTTTTAATTTTGGGTTTCAAACCTTTAAGTGGTAATAAACTATTAAGCTGTTTCCAATCATTTACTACCACTTAATGGATTTAAGACCCAAAATTAAAGGTTTGTTTCTTACTACCACTAATTAGTGATTAAACACAGAAGCTATTTTGTGTGAGTCTGTCATTAATTAGTGGCAAAAAAATAAACAAGCTCTGAATCAAGTAAAGGAGGAGACGCTCAAAACGTTGCTCGCCCTTGGTACGGGATCTGAAAATTGCCGTTGAAAATGTTATTATTACCATTCTAAATTTCACTAACGAACGGTTCAAAGTTTTAGAACGAAGAAACTTTTTTATTAAAGTTTTTTGGATTTCTTAGGCAAGTTCACTAGGATCTCTAAATCCTACGTTAAGAGATGAAAGGGTCTCTATTGGGATCCTTACACCATCAAATCCGATAAAAATTCTCCTAGTAAGGAAGCGTTGGATAGACCTTCACCAGATCTAATGAAGATCGCCATGGTTAATTAATGGTCCCTTGGGGTTGTAGCGATGGATTGACCATCGCTCATTCTAACGTTGACTCGAATTTAGGGATTCTCCCCTTCTTTCCCCCTATTCAAACTCTATTTCTAAACCTTAGGACCCCATGTTAAGGGAAAGAATTTAGGGGCTCCCACTAAACTTGCTGAAGTGTTGGATCTTTGTATCATTACCCCTTATTAATGGAAACATTCTATTGGGACAAGATTCTAAACAAAACTGTTATGATTTGCATCTATATGTCTCAATATTTTTCTTTTCTCTAATTAAGAAGCTTTTTTTTTTAATGTCATTCTTTTCTCATGATCCAACGGCTCCTGGGCCATTAAATCCCTTACCTGCTTTTATTTGGAAAATGATTTAATGCCTAATTTGGCACTCTTGTATCAACCTCTACTCTCTTTCTCTCTCTAAAAAAAAGTTTCTCTCTCTCTATCTCTCTTTTTAGTGGGTGTAAATGGGCCAAATGGCTTCCCTGTTTGTTTGATAAAAAACAGAATTAACAGATTCATCCAACAATGGTACAATTGAATTGGATTACCGGATTAAAATCCAAAACCAAATTTAACCTCTCTAAAAATACCAAATGATCAATCGACTCGTTCTTTCTCTCTGTAGCTTATAAATATACAAACCCAAATCATTCATCCAATATGTAACCTAAATGATCAGAAAAATGACGACAAATTACGTTTTTCCGGCAACATTTCTAAAAACCCTTCTTCTTCTTTTTCTCGTACACCTGATTCCCGTCTTCTCGCTTAAGATAACACCAATCCCTGAAAACGTAGAGAGTCTTAAAAGTTGGTCAGCCAGCAATTTAGTCTCAGTCAAGGCACGTAATAATGATGTCGCAGGCCTTGATCCGGCTTTGGTAGCGGCGGAGAAACAGGTGGTGGTGATCAAGGTTAGGCAAGACGGTTCAGGCCAATTCAAGACTGTTAATGAAGCCATCAAAAGTATACCCTCGGGAAATACGAAACGTACGATCATTTGGATCGGTCCCGGTATTTATAAGGAGAAGATAACGGTAGAAAGATCAAAACCGTTTGTAACGTTTTATGGATCAGCAGCTGATATGCCGAAGTTGACGTTTGATGGTACAGCCGCGAAGTATGGAACTGTTGATAGTGCCTCCGTTATAGTATTGTCTGATTACTTCATGGCTGCCAATATCATCTTTGAGGTGCGTTAATTAATTTGCTTGGCGTTTCTCTTTTTTTAATTAACTAGCCCTCATATCCCGTGCAAGGCACGGGGGCTTCTTTTTAAAAATAAAATTTGAATTTTTTTATTAGATAATTAGAAAATTTAGTTGTTTTAAATTGGGACATATCTTTATAATGTAGGTTTTTTTAACCCACACTTAAGAGAGAAGGTTTTGTTAACTCAATAATAGATAATAGATTGGGTCGTGTTTACAATGTAGGTTTTTTAAACCCACACCTAAGAGAAATGATTTTGTTAACACAAGGCTTCTCCTATAGTATATTATAATAGATTGATCAGTTAGTTATTTTGGCTAACATGCTATGCCCTAGAAAAAAAGGGGACCTTAGCGGAGTTGCACAGGTGCAGCGACATAGAAGACATGAAACGCTACTTCATTGTCCATGATATGTTCTTTCGTTGCTTCTTCTTTTTAGTGACTTGTATTTTGTGCAACTCCTAATTAAGCTAACGACTTTTTGTACGCCCAAAAATCTAGCATTTCCAAAACTTTAGTGACGCTACAATGGCATTTCTGCAGTGTTAGGGTTACAGAAAAAGCTATAGAATTTGGTATAGAAGGCACAATTTAAGGTGAAATTCATATCTTTGGGATGGGGTACGACTTATGAGGGTATGTAAAATATATTGACCGTCAAATTAGTCTTCTATAGCAAATTCTGTTGAAATTTGTTGTAACTCTAGCAATTCCGATGGCCTTTAGATTGGATGGGCTCCATAAAGGAGCATGTCCTCATGTGCATTGTCATATAATGACCTTAAAATTCGTGTGATGCCCTATTTGACAGCATACACTTGAGGGCGCAATTGAAAAATATTAAGGGTCCGTTTGGTTCGCGATTGGAAAACTTGTTTTCAAAAACTAATTTACACCTAAATTAACTACATTTTGTATCACATCTAAAACTATTTTTTTGACTTTACTATAAAATCCTAAATGATTTTATTGAAAACAAAGAAAACAACATTTTTTTATTTTGTAAAATCATACATGATTTTATTGTAAATCCTAAAACAGTTTTGGATGTAGTACAAAATGCATATTAGTTTAGGTGTAAATTAGTTTTTGAAAACAAGTTTTCCAATCGCGAACCAAACTGACAATGTCTTAAAAAATGAATTATGTTCAAGTCAAAATGCATTATATTTTTTGGCCTGTGTAAATTTGCATGTTACATCATAAGTTGTAGATCCCTTGGGAAGTGCACAAAAGCCGAAGGTCTTTCATTCTGTCCCAACTAGGCTTTTTTTTTACCGATGTATAACACTACTTGAGCACAAATAGTGCGCTGTTTAGAAGCAAATGAGTCCCATTGGCTCAACGTTTTCGGTCTCCTTCAAAATCTATGAGGTTGAGGTTTCAAATCTACTTGTGCTAATAAAAAAGCCTTTCAGCCTCCTAGGGTTGTATTAGACAATTAGCATAGATTCTTATAAATAAAATTTTATATTCCTTCCAAAAAAAAAGTTTGTATATTTTTAGAAATAAAAAAATTTTTTTGATCGAGAGAAATAAAAAAATTGTGTTGGCCGGGTTTTCAGAATTCAGCACCGGAGCCAGATGGAGTAAGGAAGGGAGCTCAGGCGGTAGCGATGAATATCTGGGGGGACAAAGCTGCATTCTACAACTGCAAGTTCATTGGATTCCAAGATACTCTATGTGATGATAAGGGCAATCACTTTTTCAAGGACTGTTACATTGAAGGAACTGTTGATTTCATCTTTGGTGATGGCAAATCAATCTACCTGGTACGTACCATCTCTTTCTATATATATATAGATCTCTATCTCTCGTCTCGGGCTTAATATTTCATCATATAAACAACCGATCGATCAATTGATCGACCCAGAATGATTATATAAATAATGTGGGTACGTGTTCGATGAATGCATATGGCAGAATACGGAAGTACGTTCGGTGCGTGACGGTGCAGTAATTACGGCGCAAGCGAGGGAGAAAGAAGAAGATGACACTGGATTTGCATTCGTACACTGCCTGGTTTCGGGTCCTGGTAACGCTAAGACATATCTAGGACGGGCATGGAAAGAAAGGGCAAAGGTGGTGTTCTTGTACTCAGACTTGGGAACGGTTGTCAATTCTGAAGGATGGTCCGACAAAGGAAACGTCAAGAGTCAGAAGTAAATAATTCTCATCTACACATTCTATTCATTTTCTTAACATTAAATTAAATAATTTCATTAACTAGGTGCATATATGTAATGCCTAGTACGTAGTAGTGTCTGCATTTGGTGATAGTTTAGACCTGGGTTTAATTACCGTTAGTATTGAGTCACTGATTTCATTATAAACAATCTCAAAAAAAAAAAAATTATTTAGGAATAAAATTAAAATTGTTTAATTAGGATAATATTTTGGTCATATAGTAATGCTTAGGGGACGGCGGGGGACTCTTAGCGGACATTGGGCCTACATGGGGTTTTAAAGTTCAAATTGAGTTAGCTGTGAGCCAAGGGGGTGTTTATTTTTTAGGTACATCAATTTGATTTGCTTGAATACTTTTTCATCTTGGTCAATTCAAACATTTAAAATGAGTATACAACCAAAAATTAATTTGAATTTAGGAGGAATGTCTGACTTGATTTTGCACAATACAACTATACTAGGTAAGATTCTGATGCCTAAAAAAACAAAAACAACCTAACTTCACTGAAAAGGTTTGACACTCAACCTAGCTAGTTGATTCGAGAGATTTGAATTTGTGGGCTTTTTCTTTTTTGTAGGACGGTATTTTATGGAGAGTACAAGTGCAAGGGCCCAGGATCAAGCACAACGGGCCGAGCAAAATTCGTGAAGATCCTAACAGACCAAGAAGCAAAGCCGTTCTTGGACATCAACTACATCAAGGGTTCATCTTGGCTTCTTCCTCCTCCAACGCTCGTATAATCAGTATGATTCTGCAGTGGATGAGCTACCTAACAATGGCCCATGGCCCATGTTAGGCACTACAAATATTAATTTTTCGTATTGATTGATTTTGCAAATATTTATTTATTTATTTTTTAGAAAATCCTAAACCCTAAATCTGAAACCCTTGCTGCTATTCGTACTGCAAATATTGATTGATTTTTTTTTCCATAAAAATGAAAGTTGCATACTTTTCATTGAACAAAAGAGAGGAATGTACGTCCAAAATGGACTGAAAATAAAATGTATTGAATGATTAAATGTAATTACTTGTTTGATTTGTTGAATTTTTTTGAGTACCTTCTAATAAGAAGAGAGATTAAATTTGGTTCCCCTCTTCAAGCCAATCAAAATTAGTAATGGTGCACAGTTTGATTCTTGACTTGTCTGTTCACTAACTCGGCCTGATCTAGACCTGGCAACGGGCTAGGGTTAGGATTATTAGGGTTAGGGTTGGCGGATTTTCGAGCTAAGAAGTCTCAACCTTAACCCTAGCTCGTTTATTAAACGAGTCAATTTCTCCAACCCTAGCCCTAACCCTGGTAACCCTAATTCTAACTCTAATAACTCTAATTATATTAATCTTCTCAATTATTTTAATTTGGGAATTTTGGCCAAAAACCCCTACTTGAAAAACGTTTTAGGATTTAGCCCAACAAACGTTTTCTTTTAGTCTAAGGCCCAAGGATAACTGACTGAAACCCTCTCGGAGAGGGTTTCACTGAAACCCTCTTCCTATAAATTACACACACTGAAACCCTCTGACTGAAACCCTTTTGGGCCTTAGACTAAAAGAAAACGTTTGTTGGGCTAAATCCTAAAACGTTTTCCAAGTAGGGGTTTTTGGCCAAAATCTCCTTTTAATTTTTATTAATTGAGTTTTAATTAAGAGGGAGAAGAAATAGATTTTAATTAAGAGAGAACAAATGGAATTAAAATGGAGCATTAATGAAGACTTAGATAAAGTTTTATATAAAGAGAGAATGAGTGGAATCAAAATGATTTTATCAAAATCTTAATTAATGCTTGCTTAGGCAGGTTGGAGGGTTGGCTTGCGGGTTACACAAACCAACCCTATTTTTTGGCGGGTTAAAAAACTCCAACCCTAGCCCGGTCCGTTTAATTGGCAGGTCGAGTTAGGGCCGGGTTATTAGGGTCGAGTTAGAGCCGAGTTGGCGGGTTAGGGTTGATATTGCCAGGTCTAGCTTGATCCATACAATTAAAACTCGGCCAATTCAAACATTAATCAACTGCTTACTCATGAGTGTTAGCTTAATTAGTCCAAGTTTTAAACAAGGGACAATGGATCTATCATGGGCGGCCCATTAGGTAGATTAGGGCCCTACTTGGTACACCGTGAATATTCGCAAATGCGAAAATTCACAGGGCTAACTAAAATTCTATAAATTATAAAAAAATAATAAAAAAAAAATTTTAGATCGTTTATTTTGTAAGCTCATTGTAAATTCTACCAAATATTTGTTATTAGATGCCCTCATCAATTATCTACAAACACATGATAAACTGTGAATTTTCGCATTTGTGAATATTCATGGTTTACAAAGAAGAGGCCTAGGTGTTTTCTCAAAGGCTAACAAGTTGCAATAAGAGGACGAGTGATTAATTCGGTTAACTAACCTAACAAGTTTAAGTAAAATTTTTAACTTACTTCCCTGGTTTTTCCTAATGTACGCATAATATTACACGAGCGGGCGATTAGTTTGTTTATATATTCTTTGGGACTTTACATACACTAATTAATTAATGAGAATAAAATTAGACCAAGTTGCACTGCCAAGTGCTAGACCTTGCAACGGATTGAATTATAGTCGACCTTAGGCGGGTTGGCGAGTTAATGGGTCAAGATTATCATATACTAATCTGGACTAGTTTATGAAACCGGTAAAATTTTATATCCTAATCCTATCTATTTAGCATTTTCCTATATAAAATCGTTAAACGGATCATGATCGACCTTAATCCTAATAGGGTTGAAGAAGTAACGGGTCAGAAAATTCTAACCCTCACTCTATCCATTTAGCTAGCGGATAGGGTTAGAGTAAGGTTGTCGAGTGAACTCCACCAAGTGCTAACCACAACAACAATTGAACATGGGCACATGGCCTAGAAAACAATTAACAATCTTTCATCCCAAAACTTCAAATTGTTAGAAGGGTCTATACTGGTTTAATAAAGAGTGGTAACACACCTAACAAACCTTGGTAGAGAGTGATTATTGAGGTCAAAGCTTGTATTTTTCTTTGGGGAAGGGCGAGAAAGGTGTTAAAGGGATTCATTTTGATGATTTAGTGTTTCGTTGGAGGGAGATAATTCATTGTATGTAATTTCTCTGTTCTGTTGTGTATGGCTTCTGGTGCTGCCTTTAGCACCCTAGATAATCTATTGTGCCTTTTTCAACAACAAAAAAAAAAAAAATCTTTCAACCCTAGACTGGGTACTTAAACGCGTCGTGGATCTAGTACCTTTCAGACACTAGTAGCTCTGATACCATATATCAATCACTTACTCTAAAAATTCAAAAGTAATTGAAAAAATACGTCGTAAATATATATACACAAACAAGGGGTCTATGGGTCTAACAATAAGGAGCAGTTCACACACATATCTAACAACAATAACTTCAGAATGAAAGAATAACCTACATAGATTCCAATGGCACCTTCATGGGTCTGACCCTCAACATCTTCTGATCACTGGTTCTTTTTATCATCCATTCCTCAAATTCCTTGGCATCATATGGAATCCTTAGGATTCCTTCAGTACAAAACCCATATTCCTCTGCAGATTTATAGAGAAGCTTTACAAATTCTGCATCACTAAGCGACTTTGTATGAATCATGAAGCATTTGGTGTCATTGTTCATACCCACACATACAGGAACGTATCCTTTAGGTGTTGAAGGAGGCCCTTTTAGACGTTTATAAGCTCCATTAGCCAAGAAAAACCTGCTTAATTTACTGGCTCTTAATCCCATTATTACTAGAACCTCTTCGAGCTTAATTAATCCGATTTTCGACCTAGCTAGTACGTTTACATTACGGGAGATATAAAGCCGTGCAGTACTGGTGTTACGGGCAATCTACGGTCGGTCGTGGGTTACGACAATGTGGACTCCTGCAATTGGCGTAGATTAGTGATAATTTTGTTAATTTATGTGATGATGGTGATATATTTGGTGAAGGATTAATATTTAATTATGATAAATATATGGTTAATTAGTTTTATATGGTTGGATTTTTTTAAGTGTACGGGAGCTGCATTCCGTGATGGCAAAGTTGATTGCATCTTTACCATTATTTTTAGAGTTCTCACATTATAGTATGATAACAAGCATTTGCAGCCCGTGCTAAGCGGGTGAAATATTTTAAAAAGACATTAATAAAAAAGAAAATAAAAATAGAGAAGAGATAGAAGAAACTTTTTCAAAAAATTTAGGAACATATATTGAAACAAATTGAAAAACAATTTAAAATTTTTCGATGGTATATGCTACCACAGTCTTAAGCAACTAATTGTTTGCATGCATAGATTAAATTATAGCATATGTTCGATGAAGTAGGAACTATTTCAGCCATGAAATTTTAGGAGCACAATATCTTTAATCAAACTACCATGCGCAAATGAATTTTATATATATATATATATAATTTAATAAATTAAAACAACCTTATGTCAAAAAAAGTACTAAATATTTTTTAAAAGAACTTAATATATAAAAGCAATGATGAAAATTCAGACTCCGATTCTCAAGCAAAGCTTTCTGACAATATTGATGAGCTTAAATGTTCTACTCAACATTCTTTTGATCCTGCATTAAATTTTTTTTTTCATACATTAGTAAAATTAAATTTAATATTATAATATTAAACTTCAAATTATATTTTCAAACATTAGTTAATAAAATAGAACAATAAAAATACCTTTTACCTCCAATATTAATCTTCTGCATAATTTTTTTGCGGGAAATCTTTTTCACATGATTAGTTAATAAAATAGAATAATAAAAATGCCTTTTACCTCCAATGTTAATCCCCTGCATAATTTTTTTTGCGAGAAATCTTTTTCACATGATATTGCTGAATCCTTTTTGCTTATAAAATAAATAAAAATTATTTTTAATAACTATTTTTTATATTGGGTGAAAATAACTATTTTTTTNGTATTTTTTAAAATAACTTAATATATAAAAGAAATGATGAAAATTCAGACTCCGATTCTCAAGCAAAGCTTTCTGACAATATTGATGAGCTTAAATGTTCTACTCGGCATTCTTCTGATCCTGCATTAAATTTTTTTTCCATACATTAGTAAAATTAAATTTAATATTTTAATATTAAACTTCAAATTATATTTTCAAACATTAGTTAATAAAATAGAACAATAAAAATGCCTTTTACTTCCAATATTAATCCTCTGCATAATTTTTACGGGAAATCTTTTTCACATAATTAGTTAATAAAATAGAACAATAAAAATGCCTTTTAACTCCAATGTTAATCCCCTGCATAATTTTTTTTGCGGAAAATCTTTTTCACATGATATTGCTGAATCCTTTTTGCTTATAAAATAAACAAAAACTATTTTTAATAACTGTTTTTTTATATTAGGTAAAAATAACTATTTTTTTGGGTGAAAATAACTCTCTTTTTTAGGTGAAAATAACTATGTTATTTAATATATTGGGCTAATTATTTATAATGTAGGTTTTTTTAACTCACCTCTAAGAGAGGGTTTTTATAACCCAAGTCTTCAATTATAATGTATATAGATATAATATATTAGGACCCGATATTTCAACCCAAGGTATTACGTGGTACACCCTACTTATCCTTAAACTCTCTACCCACAAATTTGTGGGGTCTATATAGAGATGATCTAATATATGATTATTTTATTTTTTAAAGATTATTTTATTGTATTGATGTTACTCTAAAAAATAATTTTTAACCCCATAAAAAATAATTCCTTTTATTATTAATTCTCAAGATAAGGTTAAAAGTTTTAGAACCTCAATAAGAATCACACTACAAGAAAGTTGAGTTTTAGCGGCCACGTTTTTACCGGCGGCCAGGAAATTGGCCGTTAAAGATCCCTTTTACCGGCGATCACAAAAGGCCGTCACTAATTATAACTTTTTACCGGCGGCGTGAAAACCATCGTCGCTAATTTTAATTTTTTTACCGGCGGCCACATTACTCTCGTCGCTATAGATGTGATTTTTTCCGAGAATATTTCGCGGTTCACATATAGCGGCCATTTTTTTCTGGACCGCCACTAAAGGTATTTTACCGGTGGTGGACTTGTCCGTCGCTAAATGTATACAACATTTACCGGAGGTTTTTAGACCCCCGCTAAATGTTTAATGCTTTTACCAGCTATTTTAACTGGGCCCCGCTAATACTATATAATCTGCAACAACTGTACGAAATACCAGCGGTATAAGATCCCGCCACTAATTATAAAGTGTTACCGGCGGCCAAATAATATGGTTGCTAATTGTGAGATTTACTGGCGGCCACATTATTCTCGTCGGTGTCAAAGTGAATTTTTAATGTGTCACGGACCCACGGTTCACGTATCTACAACCTTTACCGGGGGATCTCTCAACTCTATTCTCCTTCTCTCTCTCACAAATCTCTCTGCTATTTGTGAAAGTTGTTTCTATAAGAGGAAGTAACCTAATTACACTACCAATCATCACAATCACTAGAAATCGATAGAAACTTGAATTAGAGAAAAAAAAAA
>MVGT01001388.1:754670-794695 GCA_002174775.1 Macleaya cordata | reverse complement strand
GCCATTAGTATTTCTCAAAGAGAAATCTAGGTGTAGTTTTCTAACTATAGGGTCCTGATTCCCTAAAAATCAGGTGGCGACTCCAAATCAATCAAAATCAATACTCTCAGAGAGAGATATAAAATGTATCTCCCTCAGTCAAAAGGCACAAGAGAGTTTGCACCTCATAAGCGTGGTTCGACCAAAAGTACGGGTGCTACAACACTGATGCCGGATATCTCTTTGATCCCTACAAAGCTATCTCCCAATCTGGTTATGTTTTTACAAGTGGTGGTACTGCATTCTCTTGGCGATCCAATAAGTAAAGTCTTCCAGCCACATCTTCGAATCATTTGGAGATTATTGCATTGCATGAATCCAGCAGAGAATGTATGTGGTTCAGATCACTGATTGGACATATCAGAAGCTCTTGCGCTCTACCCTCTGTCACTAATGTTCCAACAGTCATTTTTGAAGACAATGCTACATGTATATCACAAGTCAGAGAAGGCTACATCAAAGGTGATAGAACCAAGCATATTTCGCCGAAGCTATTTTATTCTCACTATCTCCAGAAGAACTGTGAGATTGATATCCGACAGATACAATCCTGTGAAAATTATGCTGATCTATTCACCAAGTCTCTGCCTACGATGATGTTTAGAAAGCTGGTTCATGGTATTGGCATGAGACGGATGTATCATCAAGCGGACTGACTTAAGTGCCTGCTCTATCAGGGGGTGTATTCTGATGTCTGCTTTTATCTAACTGGACCTTATCGCGTTGTACTCTTTTTTCTTTGTCAAGGTTTTGTCCCTCTGGGTTTTCCTTGCCAAAGTTTTTAATGAGGCAGCTTATGCGAGTCCAGCACTCTTCTAGGTCTTTGTACTCTTTTTCTTAGCTCAGGTTTTGTCCCTCTGGATTTTCCTGGCAAGGTTTTTAACGAGGCAATTATCTTAGAATGGTAAACATCCAAGGGGGAGTGTTATAGCACGCGTGTCTAGGTGACTATTCCACCATGCCATGCATGCTAGTTATAGCATGCGTGGGTTATAGCACGCGTGTCTAGGTGGATATTCTACCATACCATACATGCTAGTTATAGCATGAGTGACCTATGCAGGTCCTCTTGATCTCTCAGTCCCTCCCTATATATATGCTAGTTGTACGAAGTTACGAGGCATCATAACAGAGAGTCTTTCAGCTTGTACATTTCATATATGGTTATGAGAAATAAGATGTGGTATGTAGTCATGTAACAGAGAGTTAAGATATAAGAAATATCCTCTATCCTCTTTCTTTAGTATCTGTATTATAACAGTAATATTTTTGGTGGAAATATCAAGACCTTTTGATGAAGATTTTTTCTTTAATTAAGATTTTTCTATACGTGATTCTACCTAACACATGCGTATTCTTCAAATCTGTCAAATTAAGAGTGCGAATGTGAGTGTAAAGTCTCTCTCCCTTGACCTAATCACTTTAAGTTAATTATATTTAATGAGATTCTTACTTGATTTTCCAATGAGATTTCAGATCATGAATTTGTGAATCGTCATATAATAATACTTAAAAAATTATAACCACGTGAAAACATAGCGTTAGAAGAACGAAAAATTGGTTTACAACTTCGCTGATTTAACTTTACCCCATCTATAGAAAACTTTGTAAGAATTTATGACCCACCTACATAATTAAGTATGATAATTTATTTTGTTTGCAAACATGGGTTTTATCTAAATCCAATTCATTAGGCCTATAAGTTATAAGGGCTATCTTATTACATTGTATAGAAAAACACACAATCACTACATATGATGGAATAGGCGGTATATAACTATTATGAGTGATTAAGGTTCTTACTCTCACTTAATATTAGTGCCTAAAACCCTCCATGAATTTGCACTCCCCTCTCAAATTTTTGGTGCGTTATGAGTAGAGACGTAAAACGATCACCCCACTATTCACGATGCTTTAAGATGATTTTGGATTTGCCATGTAAAGTATGTCTTCTTAATTAAGTTAATGTAGTTAGCATGATTATCAAGATCCTTAGTTCATGTTTAATTTCTATTTATTGTTGTTACATGAGCATAATAGTTAATAAACTTATCAAGAAATGATGCATTTCTAACAAAATTTTCATGAGCCGCGTAATTGAAGAAATTCTATTCTTTTTTTAACCAAGTTAATTTTTTAATTTCAGCAAAAAATTATAAAATCCTATTTTTTCAGTATTTACAACTTTTAATCCAAAAAAAATAGAACAAGAAATTAATCAAATTGGTCCGACAACTAAAATTCAATTTTAGTTGGAGCGTTAAGAAAAAAAAAAAAAAAAGGAAAATTTAATATGAAGACAAGGGGATCAATTTAATAGTAAAAGATAAACAAGCCGTCACATGTTAACAGAATCTTTTCGACAAAAATCATATATAAAATGTTACAATGGTTATCAAAACAATATGAGAGAGTGACTCAGTATCCATTGAACAATTCAGATCAATATGGGTCAGATTCTGTAAACGAAATAAAAGGAGGTGAAGAAGATCAAATTTAATATTTGGGATTTCGTGAGTCTCCGTGCAGTTGGAAAGGCACTGGCCGGATTCTTAAAAATCACCTCCAAATATGGATCCTAACTAAAGCTCTCACTGGTTGTCATGCAAAACCATATTTAATATCTGTTGCTGCTTACAAAGAACACAACTTTACTTCCCACCAGAAAAGCTAACTGTCTATACAAACCCATGTTAGAGTGTTTATTCTTCTACGCTTGAGAGATCCTCTTCTGCAAATTATCACAGTTATAAATATAATGTGAAAACAACAAACAATCCCATAAAAAATAATAATAATAAAATTAAATTAAAATTAAAAATCCCTCCTTAATCTTTCAATTAATAAGAAATCCCTCCTTTACATAAACAGCTAAAGAATCCATCCATACTTAGCTGAGATGATTAATATGCCCATAGGGATATTGCACTATATCATATTGCATCACTTATTTTTGTAAGACCTACAAGAAAATGATTTAAGGGCTAATTTTTTATGAGATTATTTTTCTCACGGTGTATATCAACATATATATCTTGAAAGCAACCCATTCTAGAACTTTTAACCCCCACAAATCATCTAGTAAAAAATAGACAAATTTTAAACATCTTTCTTAACTGTAGATTTTTCAATGAACATTATGAGGTTAGAATTTCTAAAATGCTCTTGGTTATGTTGATCTAAATAGTTAGAAAAATTAGTTATTAGATCATTTCTATGAGCGCACCATTATAATATAATAACACGTGCAGATATATGTTTCCAACTAGCTAGTATTAAACTATTAATAGTTTAACTTGTGACTATATTTAATAACATGATTAATATGCCCTAAAATATTTGTGATCAGCTAATCTTTAAGCTAGGTATTTGTGATTTTTGCGGAGAACAAAATGTGAATCACAGAATGATCGAATGTGTCTTCTTTTAATGCGTGCGATGTGCATATAAGTCAAAATATAATCGAAAGCCAACAAAAATTGCGACTCATCATATTAAAGAAGAATAATACCAAATAAGAGGATCAAAAACACAAATTAGAAGAAGATTAAGGAATTCATTAATTAGTTACCAGAATTGTGATCAGCGTGAGGATTGTGGTTGGTGTCCATGCATTTGAGGAGGTACTTGAAGGTCTCAATCTCACAGGGGATCGTGAGCCCGCCCTTGTGCTCAAACCCAAACTCCTCCTCGGCCTTTTCCAACAATACTTTGAACACAGGATGACCTAGGTGAGTTGTGGGAATAATAAACCTCCGGAGCTCTGGTCCAACATACACCGCTAGATACCCTTCTGGTACATCTGGTGGTGGGTCGGGACTATAACAGCTCTCTTCATCAGACTCACATAATATGTAAGAATTCTTCAGTCGCTTGTTAATGGCAGGAGAGATTCCCCCAGGACCTTTTTGGTGATGATTATGATCTGGAGGGGGACTATTTCCTCTCGGATTAAGAGCAATCAATTGCCATTTCTGAAGGATCTCTTTCAACCTTACTATTTGTCGAATTCCTGTTACCTTTGGGGTGCCCTCATCGTCCGCCATGATGAACTAACCGTCTCTAATTAATCCACCACTTTGATGATGATGATGAGCTAGCAAGATTCCCAATTTTGAATCAGCTGGAGTCTTTGATTCTATATAGAAACAATTCAACATAACATTTAATTAGTTAGATCTTTCATGACTATACTACACACTGAATATGTTGACTATGGTTTAGGATAGATTCACCCACACACAAATTCAAGATAGCTGCTATGGGGACCGGCTCATTCATTTGCCTAGCTAGACAGATTGAGCAGGAACCAAACATCCTCCACACATACATAATTAATAGTGGATGTTGGGCTCCCTGTCTAGCTAGACAGATGAATGGGGCCGGTCCCAATATCATTTTTGTGAGTTCAAATCAAATTATATTGTTCAAACTATTATAAATTAAGGCCAATTTAAATAGACTTATGTTAACACCTGAAGTTCCTTTTTATTTACTTTAAATATCAATACGACTATTTATTTCATTATATAAAGATAAGGGATAATGGTCAAAACATCCAATATATAATTTTTTTAATCCATTTAGTACACAAGATTTTTAATAAGACTGAAATACGTTTTTAAAGTTTTTTTAATCCGTTTAGTCCTTTTTAAATTTTTCTAAATCTATGTAGTCAATTCCTTCCTTTTTAATGTTCCTCTTTTACCAATCACCTTTTTATATTTAGTCCATTCCTTCCTTATTATATTTCTCAATCACCTTTTTGTCTTTTTCAAACTTGTACGTTGTATGAGAGAGAAATGTAGTTATCTTTTTCGTTTTAAACTTTAAAATGCTATATCTTTTCAACTAAAATTCGAATTTTGACAAAATTCATATATTTGGAAAGAACTTTTTGAGATCTTTGAAACTAGACCAGTTAAGAATGGTTTTTGAAAAAAAAATTACAAAATTTATTCATGCAAAAACGTTTTTGCGTATGAGTTCATGCAAAAACGTTTTTACATAGATCTACAAAAATATTTTTGCATATGCTAAATCATTATGTGAAACATTTTTGCATAGATCCATGCTAAATCATCTGTGAAACATGATTTTGCATAGTTTTTGTAAAAACGTTTTTGCATGAATTTTATGCAAAAACGTTTTTGCATAGATCCATGTTAAATTTTTTCTTTTTCTCTCTTCTATCTCTTTCTGTTCTTTTTCCTCTTCTTTCTCTTTCCTTTCTTTTCTCTCTCTCTCTTACGTCCTTCTCTTCTCTCTCTATCCTCTCTTTTCCTTTTTTCCTTCTTTTCTTTCTTTTCCCTTTCTCTTTTTTTCCTAATCAAATATTTCTTCCATTCTCTCTTATTCTCTTCTCTCTATCTCCTATATTTCCCCTCTTCTCTATCCCGATCTCTCTCTCTCTCTCTCTCTCGGTGGTGATGGTAGAAACTATATGTCTCTCTCTCTCTCTCATTATCATCAAGATCTTTTGTTGACTGATGATTGATCGGTCAATCGAAGCAAAAGAAACAAGTGAAGATCAAAAGCAGCAAAGCTTATTAATGTAGAGAGAGAAACAGAGTTCTTATTCGGTCAAATTTTGATTTCCATAACTAATTAGTTAAAGAGCAGATCTGTCTAAATTTTATTTTTGGACTAAATAGACTCATATAAAATTTGGTGGACTAAACAAATTGAATTAAAGTTATAATGGATGTATTGGACGATTTTCCTAAAGATAACCCATGACTTTTAAACGGTTATCCGAGCGTGCTTTTTACCATACCTCCTTTATATGGAAAGCAAAAAAATCTATGTACTATTTGTAGAGAACGTGTCCACGTACATTGTTCTTCATACATTGAATGTACAATGGTATATTGGGTCTACATAGTGAATATTCAAGAACTAATATTAAGTTAAGAATAATGTGTGGAATCCCCTCAAGGCCACTAGGGGATTCTTAAGCGTCCGCTTCTTCTATAGGGCCCCGTGGATTAGTCAAGGTGCGCGCAAGCTGGCCCGGACACCAAGGATATCAAAAAAAAAAGAAAAAAAAGGACTAAATTTTTATTAGGATGATCAACATAGTGAGAAGTGCGCGCAAGCTAGCCCGGACACCAAAGATATCAAAAAAAAAGTTACGAATAATGTGCTAATTTTTTATGAGGATGATCAATATAATGAAGATAACGTCGATATTATCCAATTTTATCGTTGGATCAATTTCTTATGAGCCCCACAAGTAATGCATGATTAACAACGTATCTTTGTTTAAATACCAAATTTTGTAATAAAAAACTGAAACACGCGTGGTGATATCGTGATATAAAATTAAAAACACTCCTATGGCGATTTTTTTTTTTTTTGTAATTTTCTTTGGTACCTGTGAAGATCAGATTTTGAGTGAGTGTCACTACTGAGAATTTGCTCCTTGGAGGAGCCAAAAGACGATATTAATTAAGTGGTTCATCCTTTTTAAAAAGTAATTCCCTTCTTTTTAGGAAAGTAATTTTCTTTTTTGTTGATTTTAATTTTTAAAACCCTTTAATTTCAATGAGCTATATAATATATATTATATGGTTATTCATTATGAAGAATATATTTTTATTTAGATTCTTAAATACTTATATTTAATAAAAAAAATTAAAATAAAATCAAATATAAAAACGAAAAGGAAAATATAATAAGTTTGTACGTGTATTGTAAGTGCACATTCAACATCCCAACTGAAAGTCTGTAAACAGAATAATCAAAATTCAAAAATCTTTTTTAAAGTGTGTTTTTCTTTTACAAGAAAATGAAACGAGATAAAAGATGATGATGACGAGACACTCCAGTCCAGATCCAGAAAATCCTAATAAAGAATATGTAAACCAGCATGAAAACGTAAACTGCGCCGATATTCCCTATTACAAGAACCGGATCTTGCTAACTTGAGCGGTGATCCATCTTCTAATTTCTATTCCAGTTTCTATTCCAGTTTCCGATTGGAATGCAGATGAAAACGGCTTGTTTTAGCAAAATCAAGCGCATAAGTGAAAAAAAAAAACATTTAGAGAAACTAACCAATAGATTTTGTTAAAACAAAACTTAAAAACCTTTAATTATGTTTTTTCTTTCTGTTTTGATCGATCAACCTAATTTTAATAAAAAAAATAACTATTTTTTAGGAAGAAGATTCAATGCATGAAAAATTAACGATTTGAAGAAGAAACATAGAGAATTTTTTCTATGATCAGAGCCCGAATCATACATCAACAGGCTCCCTAAGATCCAGTAGAATAGAATAAGTGATATCTAGGGAGAAAAAATAGAAAATTGTAAAAATTAAAAGGTACCTGATATGGCAAAGGAGGCGACCTTCATCAACAGCAATTGCGAGGAAAATCCGCCATTAGAGCTCCGGAAGCATTGTAAAGTGAGCGAGCTCTGGAAAAACGTTTGAGAAATTCCCAAGGATCTCAAAAGAATTTCGTACAGCAAAACTGATTAATCTTCTTATACGATCACGTTAGATCATAGAGAGTTTTTCTCACTCTCAAATCGGCAATTACTTCGGTTTCGGAGAACTGGTTTTTCGGTTTCTTTCTTCAGTGATTGTCTGTTGAAACAGATTAAAAAAAAAACAAAACAAAAAAAACTGGTGGAATGTTAAAGGGGTTTGTGTTTGGTGGATGAATTACAAATAGAAATTTGATATTTATAGTGTTGGCTTGGTCAATCCGCCTCACTCACATTTAACAGGATTTTATGGTTTTCTGTTAATGAAGTTGATTCTGTACTCGTTGGAGTTTGATGGTTACTCAACTTCAGGATTGGATATGATACACGTGGGTATGTAACATTACTCTTTTAAAAGTTTTATTTCATAACTTTTAAGGATAATGCTAGCAAAATCCTACAGAAAAACCTACAGAATTGAAATCTAACGGTAGTATGTATTCCCACATCTTTGTGATTTGTGTTACATACCCTCGTGATTTGCATCAAACCTAAAATTGTTCTCTTCTGTAGATTATTCTGTAGGTTTTTTGATAACCCTAGTACTACCGAACTTTTAATCAAACATGCCACGTACGTCGCATTTTTAAGTGGATTTGTGTTTGGCGGATTCCAACTGTTTTATGTACAGAATCTTCACATAGAGGAGGAACCCAAAAATCATTTTTATAGAATGAATCTTCCAAAAAAAACTTGCTGTAACATTATAGCATTTCCAATGCAAATATCTTATAAGACAATGTCTAATCTTAGTGGCATGTCTTATTAGACAATGTCCAATCTACATGGCAATAAAATCTTTAAAATGTTGAAAAAAATGTATTTCCAATGCAAATGTCTTGGAATGACTTTTTAACTTAATGTGTCACTTAATTTTTGAATGAGTCCAACTTATTTTGTTTAAAAAGTAACTAAAAATTTTGGAGGAAAAAAAATTGATGACGTGAATTGTAAGACATTGTAAAGATGAATGTCTAGAAATAGACATTCTATTTCACAATGTTTATTCTAACTACCGCCACATCAGCATTACATACTTTCTTCACAATAGCATTGGAGAAGATTTTTTAAAGAGAATGTCTATTACATCTAGAATCAGTTTAATTAGAGTCCTATTTTATCCACCTTCTTCTCAAAGTGGTGTACATTATCTCCCTAATCTAACTATTAAAAAATACACTTTTCAAGAAATTATATGTTGACTATTAGGATTTTTAATAGTATGATTAAGAAGGGAATGTACACTACATTGAAAAGAAGGTGATTCATAACAAAAGGTAAAAAAAAAGTGGCACTTTGAAAATTAGGAAGTGCAACCAGGCTTGGCCAACCTAAAAAGGGAAACAAATTTAATTTTTTTTAGTGTTACACCTAAACCTTTCTCCCTCTAATAGAAACGAGTGCAACCCAACCCCATGCAAATTAGGTAGTCACCAGGGCCCATTTTGGTAGGTTTGGGGAGGGTCCATTCTTAATTAATTTGGTGAAATTATTACCTATATCACCTATATCAGGGATACCTAAAAAAAACTACATTTATATCATCTTCGTGTGAGTCCTACAAGGCAGTGCCACTATATAAAGTGGTGTCATTAGGTCCCTCCTCATAATTAGGGATGTCAATGGATAGTCGAAAATTCGAATCCGATTCTAATTTGTATCCAAATTTTTGAATATCGAATATTTTTCGGATAATATAGATTTTGGATTCACATTCGAATAACAAGGAATTTACTTCGTTAATATCCGATTCGATACGAAATCACATACATATAAAATAAAATATCATATATAATATATAAAAATTATATTAGTATATATAAAACAAAAAAAATGTCAAGATATAATATAAAATTAAATTTCGTACTACCAAAATTTTGGATGATGTCTTGATTGGATTAACTTATCGGATCGAAACGGATATTTGATAAACTTTTTGAATACGAATTCGAATTATGAAATAGGATATCCATTCGGATATCGGATCGAATTAATTCAGATAGAAAAATACTTTTTTTAGATTCAGATTTGAATACTGCACTATCCGTTCTAATGGTACCCGTTGCCTTCCATAGTCATAATTAAAGAAAGAGTAAGTAGATTAAGAAAGTCTCAAGCCTCTAAATGTGAGGATGCAAGATCTCCTCATCACCTAATTCATACTTTAAAATTATTACAGGATTTTTTTTATTTACTTACATTATTTTTTGTTTTCTCCAACATCTCAAACCTTCTCCTCATAAGCATCTAAACATACAAATAAGTTGACCAAAAATTTATAATTAAGTTAATAATGAGATTTATATGCTTTTCGAACTTAAAACAATAATAGAAACTATTAAAACATTCAAGATGTTGTATATGACAAAAAATAAAATTAATATCAGTTATAATTATTGCTTTAACTAATATTGTGAAATGAATATGACAAAAATAAAAAAAATAGTTCACTAATAGAAGAGAACATATGAAAATTATGCTTCAGAGATTAAGGTCTACATACTACTAAACAAACTGCAAACAAAAAAAACAGTTTACATACAATCGCCATCTTTTAATTAGCCATACTACAAAAGAGCACACATAGGATTCAGGATAGATCGAGTAAGAGAACGAACTCTTATTTCTCCGACAAATGAATAAGGTCCTCCTATTATAGGCATGAAAGGAAACACTTGGATGGTTAAGATTAAGTACGTACGAGACTGATCTAACAACTAAGGAGGGTTCCTTAGAATCGTCTCCAAAATATCTTTGTTCTACCTTCATACAGTTCCTAGAAATATCTAGGAGTTCTATTTAGGCGCGGCCCTACTCCTATAGGCTATTGTTGTCAGCTGTTCACTTGATTCTTTTTTGGATAGTCGAGAAAAAATAAATTTAGATAAATTTTTTTTTTTTTAAAATCACAATGTGTTTATATGTGTCGGAAATACAATAGAAATTACCTAAAATCATAAAACAAAATTTATATTGAAAATACGAGGAACTTGCTAGGATGAGTCGTTGAATAGTAATAATTCATGTCTTCGGCACGACCTATAATTCGTCTCACATTTTCATCGTCTACAAAGTGCTCTAGGCTCTAGCACATATTAGTATATGATTTCGTGCACATGAAAAAAATTAGATGTGCAAACAGTTTCTATATCGTGTCATCCTCAGAATAAAACAACCCATAAAACCTTATGCCTCGATTCTCCTTGCCTTGTAGGAAACAAGTATATTATTGCACTTTAATTTTTTGCTCGGAAACAACTCATAAAAAATAGAGTTTTCAAAGGAAGAAGAAGACCATTTTTCTATGTTTTTCTCTCTAAAAACAGATTGTCAATTTATAGCCCAAAAATTTAATACAAATTAAAGAGATGGCAATAAAGAGAGAATTAAAATCAAATCCCAATAAGTAGCAAGTAATTAAATTATTCTGAGAATAAAAATAAATAATTAGGACTTCTAAGAGTAATAAAAACTCAAATTTAAGCAAAAATTCATTTTTATTATAGAGACCCAAAGAACCCTAATGCCCAGCCCGGTTTTTCATTATTTAAATAAGAGTGTGGGATAGGGTTTGAATCCAACACCTCAATATTGGGATCCCAAAACTTTAGCACTAAGCTAATTGATTTTAACGATATATAATAAAACAGAACAGTTTTGAGATAAAGAACGGCCAAGATTGGTCCTTTAAGATAAAGAATGGCAAAGATTTATCCTCTAACAAATCTAGGTCATCCTTGCTGACTAGAACAAATATATAAAACTTTCTAATCAATGACGTATTTAGATAAAGAATATCTAAAGGGTATATGATTAGTATAAATTTGTAGATAAAAAATTCTAAATACATGTGAAGTAATAAAGAATATGAACATGTGGAGGAGAGAGAAATTTATCTAACCTCTTAATTTTTTAAAAATAAAAATGTCAAAATTTTTTTATCTACAAATTGATTTTTAACAAAATTTATATTTTTGAAAATGATTAGCGAAGATCTTCAAATTGAGATCAGACACCAATATCAAAAGTTAAAAGAAAAAAAAGTATTTTGCATCCATATTAAGTATGAATAGGGTACGCCGACCATGTGCTGCATGCACGATTTAAATGAAGAAAATACGCAACGAATTATAGATCGTGCCGAAGGTATGAGTTATCGCTAGTAATTATATATAAAATAATTCTTTTATAAATATACCCAACAATACCCACATCTGTTTTCCTTTCAAGGTTTTTTTTATAAAAAAAAAAAAAATGGTAGTAATAATCGATCGTCAATGCCATGTAGCTAGATAGAAAAGCTTTATAGTGTACCACATGGATTCAATTTTAATAAATAGCATATAGATACAAACTTTCTTAAATTTCAAAAAAATAAAAATATGGATGCATAATTCACAAATTCAGAATAACTATTTTTTTTTATCGATAACAAGAGAATATATTGATCAAACAGAGGTACATGAGACATGGACCCAAACGGGAGGAGAAAGAGGAGAAAGAAGTGAGAGAGAAGAAAGGGAAGAAGAAGAAAAAACAAGCCTAACAAAAATTACAATGCGGATATCATACAATAACTTGAACACGGTGGATCTAAAAAAGTCTCCTTCTACGAAGATTATTTCCTCATCATGTAAATCATTTTCACAAAAAAAATAATATGATTTTACAATTTTTTATTTTATCAAAAGTTAATTAGTTAAAAATTAATGGCTAAAAAAATTTAAAAATCCAATCATTTTCTCATAAAGATTTAAAACAATATGATCACTTTACATGATCAAGTAAAATGAATTAAGGTAGTGTTTGGTAAAACTTAACTTCAATAATGAGTACTGCATTTTAATATTTTGCAGTGAGAAGTGTTGAACTAGATCGTTTAATCAGTAGTATGATGTGATTATATCAAAGCGTTGATAATGAAGAATGAACATAGTACACCAAATTCTACTACGTACAGCCATATGCACCAGATAATCGAATTTTTTCTTTTCTTTCTTTAATATGTGGACTGCGGAGTGTTGGAACTTTAGGTGAAAAAGGCAAACAAACACTATCGATAATAAGGATTTTAATTCTATATAAATACTTTTATGTCCTTAAAAAAAAAAAAAAAAGGCTTTCACTTTAGCTCTTTATGGCCCTGCATTCAAAATTATTTAATTTCTCATACGTTGTGTGACAGTGAGAGAGAGACCAGGGAATCAGACGTTTAAAAAGGCAAAATTTACAATCATGACTAAAGTCCTTTATTTGAATGCATTTGGTGTTACCTTAAAGTTCAAATTTGTGGGGCTAATTATGATATAAGCATGCCCTAATTTTAAGTTTGTTACAACGCATGGTTGGTTGTCTCCAAATATACGGGCCCACGGTGTATGGTATACGTTGCAAGTTAGGTGACCATAGCATACAAATTTATAAATTTTGAGATTTTGGCAAGTACTATAGTCACGGTTAAGGGATTTGAGGTATATGGAGAGAGTCTATCGGGCAGTAGACCCATTGTCGCGACAGAGAATCAACAACATGGTAGACCCTCGATCGCCGAACTCCTTTTATCTCTCTCTCCTCTTTCATTCTCTCTCACACGTACTCTCTCTTTATCTCCTATCCAATACGCGGCATGGTCCCTCAAAATATGAGGTCATGCCGTAAAATTTGTCATCTCTTGTCCTTAAACTTTGAGGTGGAAAACATTAAAATTTGGGGGTTTTCATAGTCATTGCCCTTAGGGCAATTCTAGTGGAAAATCTAAAAATGGATCCCAAAAAATAAAAAATCCATGATGAAAAGGTATTTTGCTCTAGTGGAATTTCTAAAAATGGGTGAAGAAACAAAAAAAAATAAAAAAAAAAGAGAAAAAAGAAGAGAGAGAAAAAAACTGTTGATATATGTTGTGCTCCTTTGTTTAAGGAAACAAAATAGAAAAGTGGGAGAGGGAAATAGCTTTCCTAATATTTAAGAATTAAATATTATGCATTGCCGCTCATCCCATCAACGTACGCTAATCCGATCATACCCTCCACTACGGATCCCCAAAATGGTGGATTGTGATCTATTTTTAGGGTTTAAAGGACTCTACTAAAGTGTGAAAACTGCTTGATCAAGCAGTTTTCATACTCCCACTAGAGATGCCTTTAGAGCTTTAGTAATGTGGAGGAAAAATTACTTTAGTGGCAACGACTTAATCGTTTAGGGGACTATACCCACCTACCAATGTATTAGGTTACGGACCTATCTGGCTATGCCACCTGTTTATGTATGAGTCTAACTTGGGTGCTTATACTTTTTTTAGGCCGTGCTGACTTTAGGCCTATAAGTCTTTGTAATACTTCATATAAGATCTTCTCTAAACTACTAGCAAATAGGATCAAGCCTTTACTTGCTAAAATCATTTCTCCCTACCAATTAACCTTTATGCCTGGGAAACAGATCACTGATAATATTGTTATTGCACATGAGGCTGTTCACTCCATGAGGAAAAAAAGAGGTAAAATTGGTTGGATGGGGTTGAAGCTTGATATGTCTAAGGCCTTTGATAGGGTAAAATGGAAATTTTTGCTTGATATCATGTTGAAGCTAGGTTTCTCTAATTATTGGTGTGATTGCATTATTCAATGCATCAGTACTAGTTCAACTGTTGTCCTCCTTAATGGAGTGCCTTGTCAGCATTTCTCCCCCTCAAGAAGGTTAAGGCCGGGAGACCCCTTATCCCCTTACCTTTTTATCTCTGCATGAAAAGGTTGTCTAGATCTATATTGAATGCTGAAAATAAAGGCCTTCTCCATGGGTTGAAGGTGGCTAAACATAGTCCCCCTATCACGCATCTGCTTTTTGTAGATGATTGTTTACTTTTTGCCAAAGATAGCCTGATTGATGCTAAGAATCTTCTTGAATTATTAACTAATTTCAGTGTTGTTTCTAGTCAACTTGTAAACTTTGACAAATCTGGGGCTTTCTTTAGCAAAAACCTCCCTAGTAAGCATTGTAAAAAGCTTATGAGAATTATGAAAGTTAAGTATATAGGGCTCAACTATAGATATTTAGGTATACCTTTGTTCACCCATAAGTCTAAAATTGTTTGTTTTAACTCTATTGTGGAGAAAATTAAAACAAGACTCCAAAGTTGGAAAGGAAAGTCTTTGTCTATTGCTGGTCGTACTACTTTGGTGAAAAATGTGGTGCAAACTGTAGCCAAGTACCAAATGGAAGTTTTTCCTATGCCTATAGCTATTTTAAAAGAATTAGAGTCCCTGCAAAGGGATTTCTGGTGGGGCAAGGTGGAAGGTAAGAAAAAAGGAGTTTATCTTAAAGCCTGGGTTTCCATTTGTAAACCTAAGTTTATGGGGGGTTGGGTTTTAGAAAGTTAGGCTCTTTTAATGATGCTCTGATAGCTAAGATAAGATGGAGAGTTTTGTCAGAAAAAGATACTCTATGGGTAAAAATCCTCAAAGGGAAATACTTCCCTAAAGAAAGCCCTATCCATAGTAAAGTATCTTCAGCCAGTTCTTGGATATGAAAAGTATTAGAAGGGGTCTTAACAATCTTAGAAAATATGGTTATTGGGAAGTTAGAGATGGGAATGGTATCAAGGTGTGGGAGGATTTTTGGATCCCTAATCAAGAGATGTTGTTAACTAAACCTAAGAATGTTTCTGCTGCTGAAATCAATAAAGTTAGCAACCTCTTCAAAGTAGGAACAAGAGAATGGGACCAAACTATCTTTGCTAGTTGGTTCGATGACCACACACAAAGACTTATCCTCAATATCACTGTTCCTGAGAGAGGTGAAGATTGGTTTTTATGGAAGTTAACTACCTCCAGAACTTTTACTGTCAAGTCTTTATTTAAAGCTTTAGCCCCTTCAACTAATGATGATGGATTCAACTGGGATTTTGTCTGGTCTCTAGAGATTTTACCCAGAATGCAAACTTTTATTTGTAAATTCCTGCATAACATTTTACCTTTAAATAGTAGAATTGCTGATATTTTGCCGGATATAGATATAAGTTGCCTTATGTGTCATAATAACAAGGAAACTGTATCTCACTTGTTTATGGAATGTAGGTTTGCTAAAGCTGTCTGGTTTTGTTTGCCTAGGAACTTTTATATAGATTGTACTTACCAGGTCAATTTTGTTCATGGTTTAGTCCTTGGAAAAATGGTTCTAAAGATTGGATTAACCAAGAGGTTGAATGGGTTGTGTTCTGCTCATTTGTCATTTGGCATATTTAGAAAGCCAGGTGTGAGTGTGTGTTTGATAAAAGGTTCAATCCCAACCCCATCAATATAGCTAATAGAATTTGTGCAACTATACATGGATATAGCTTGATCAAAGAGAAGTTCAGGAACAAAAACTTACATTATAAATCTGTCAGACCAATTTCTGAAATACAAACCTATACTGAAGGATCTGGAAATAGATGGATATTGAGATTTGCTTTGGCCTATACTACTAATGCTGACAAAATGGGAATTGGATTATTGCTTTTAAACCCTCCAGGTGATTATTGGGGATCAAGAGCTCTTTAAACAACAAATCTAACTGTTGATGATGGTTTTGATTACGCTGTTTTGTGTGTTGTCAAGTGGTGCAAGGAATTGGGGCTTCAGAATATTCAATTTCAAAGCAACAACAAGAAAGTTTTGAATCTTTTAGAAGGTGGAATGAAATATGGTTTTTGTTGTACAAATCATAGGATCGAAGAAGTCATGCATAGTAGCAGGGTTTACAAACATTGGTTTTCTTTTTGTTAATTTTGAAAGATATGACTCTGTAATTATGTTAGCCTCTAGTGCTAAAAGGCAAGATAGCCAGGCTACATGGTTAGATAGTGATTCAGCTGTTTCTATTGCACAGATAAACTATATAGACTCTACGGAGTCAGGTGATGGCTCTTCTTGGGTACTTATACAAGTTCTTACAATAAATAATCACTATGAAAAAATATAATATTTGTAACATTAATAGAATCCGTAACATTTTAAAATTATTACGAATTTAGGCGTGCCGGATTTTCTTACACTTATAAAATATTACGAAAATTATTTTATAACGGTTGTGAAACCCAAAAAACGTACAAATTAGACATAACAGGAATACATCCTTGAACTTTGTATTATTTTTTACATTAATGTTATAGGCACCCATAAAAAATTTCTAATGTTCTCCTAATCAGTCACGCTTCTTTAACGTTTCAAACTTTTAAATACATTATGCATCTGTAACATTAAACTAAAGTTACAGATACCAAAAATATGTGTTACAAAATTAACAATTTGGTGTAGTGAATAAAAAATGCTCAAATTGATGAACAAATAGAACTAGTAGTATGTTGAGCAACCATTTTCTATAGTGGTAAATATTATATTTATATAGATTTTGGGGTGGTCAAATGTCCCTAATACTCCTCAACGCTAACCAACGACAGAACCAAAAAAATTATTTTCGGTAAGGTACTCTGAGTGGTTGAAACTAAAATTAACTGGGGGTGATTGTTTTTTTACCTTTAACTAATGGTAGACCCACAAAAAATGTTCTTTGTTTCTACCCACTAACTAGTGAAAGTAAGAGCAAAACCTTAATTTTTAGGCTTCAAACCCATTCAGTGGTAGTAAGTGATCTCAAACCATTATTACCACTTAATGGGCTGGAAGCTTATAATTAAAAGTTTTTCATTAATTACCACTAATTAGTAGTTAGAAACAATGAACATTTTTTGTGGGCCTGCCACTAGGCAAAAAAACAATCACCCCCTTAGAGTGGAAGGCAATAAGTTAATTTTCAGATAATTGATGGGACACTTAGAGCATCTCCAATGCTAATGTGAATGTGGTAAAATCAGACTGCCACGTAGGATAAATAGACATTCTCTTTAAAAAAAATCTTCTCCAATGCTAATGTGAAGACACTATGTGATGCTGATGTGGCGGTAGTTTAATAGACATTGTGAAGCAGAATGTCTATTTCTAGACATTCATCTTCAAAATGTCTTACGGTCCACATCAGTAATTTTTTTCTCCAAATTTTTAGTTACTTTTTAAATAAAATAAGTTGTACTATTCAAAAATTAAATGCCACTTAAGTAAAAAAGTCATTCCAAGATATTTGTATTGGAGATGTATTTTTTCAACAATGTCTATTGTGAAGATTTTGTTGCCACGTAGATTAGACATTGTCTTATAGGACATGCCATGTAGATAAGACATTGCATTATAAGATATTTGCATTAGAGATGCTCTTAGAGAACAGAGAGGTAACACATAAAGAGTTAAAAATAATTGGTGGGGCACATGCCCTACCAACTCACTTTATGGATATGTATTTGGTGTTAGTGCTAGGTTTTGTTTTCTTTTTCACGCTAGCAACGGGATTTGATCTATCTCTTTGAAGTATGCTCTGGCATCATATTAAAAAAATAATTGATAATATTATATTTATGCAGATCCACGTAATTCCCCTAATAAAACGAAAGAATCGAATGTGGGTCTTATCTATAGAGAATGCCTCACATAAAATGATCAAAATCGTCTAATTAGGTTTCCTTATAAGATCATTCAAGATAATTTTTTATTTGGACTTTTGAGGTTGTGGATAGATAATCCGTAGAAATTTTCCCTCTTAATTATAGTTTTCATCCTATCTTCTAAACTGTCTAACCATTTGTCTAACTGCCCAACTATAAACTTTAACTTTTCTAAGGTTTTAAGATTCCACCATGTTATCATGTTTTATCTTCATAACTGATTTGGTTTTAAATTAGTTATGTTATTAAATAGTTCTCACTTTCACATTTGATTAGACCTTACTATTAGGATTTTCGCCCACTGAATGCTTAGGATTCACCACAAACAATGACAAGCAAATACTAACACAAAAATAATAGAGAAAAGAGATAAAAGAAAACATACCACAAATGATTTACGTGGTTCACGACTCTTTGGCTACTTCCACGGTAAAAAACAACTTCTTTCGCTAAGATCAAAGGGATTACAAAGCAAGCCACACTCAACTACTCTCACAAGCTTCTCTCTAGCTTGCTTCTCAAACTTCTCTCTTTATAATATTGCTCTCACAATATTCTTTCTATCATCAGACTCACAATCCTTTCAAGAGATCTCACACTCTCAATGTTGTTTTTCTGAATGCTTTATACCCTACTCCCATATTTATAGCCTCTAATAAGTATCACAATCCCAGAAGGAAAAGGGAATCCTAACTAAATATGAAAAAGAAACCCACCTAAAATAGCAGTTCCCTCAAATACAAGAGCAAAGAAGTTTCTAAAACCTTGTAGGACTTTTATTAAGAATCCTACTAAAATATCGACAAACTAATAATTCTCCACCTTTGACAATATTTTCTACTTCACGTACCCGTTCTTCTCTTCACGTTCATCGTCGTCACCTTTTGGCAAAATACTTGCAGCTTCATCTTCAATCTTCTTTGAACCCTTTTATCTTCATCTTATTGTTGTCTTTGCACTTCATCATCAATCATCCATATTGAGTAACTCCCAAGTTGTTCTCCATCTTGGGAATCACACTAACATCATCATCAACCATCGCATCAACATCATCATCGTCAAACTTGCACATCTCAAATACAGCATATGTTTGAGCCACATCTTCTTTCTTCAACATCTCTTTTTCTACCACTTTGGTAGACTTCAACACTGGCTTTCACTCATTTGCAATTCTTATAACTGCTCCATATGCTCTATCAACTCTATTAGCTTTAACGGCGCCTCAATGCTCCAGCTGCTCCACAAAAATTTGTATTCCCTAAAAGGACATACAAATTATCAACCCTCTTTGCTATGAACATGATACGAGAATTTCTTTTAACTTTCATGAGCCTATACTTCATATCAACCTGACAACCCTTCGAATCCAGTGCACCCAAGGATATTACATGCATTTTCACACTGGGAACATGAAGCACACCAGTCAATATCCTTAACAAACCATTTCTGGTCCTAATTTTGATTGTTCCAATCCCTACCACATCACACAACGCATTGTCACCCATAAAGACTTTACTAACTACAGGTGTGTAGGAGGTAAACCACTCTTTATAAGGACATATATGATAGGAACAAGCAGAATCAAGAATCCATTCTTTTGCTTTCGTTTCTTTATCAATAATTGACAGGACCTCTCCACAATCTTCATCATCTGACTTTCTAATAGCTATAGCAGCCGTTGCCTTCTCCTGCTCTTTCTTTTTCTTCTCAAGATAATCTTGTATCATATGCCATTTCACTCCACAGTAGAAACATTCCAACTCTATGATTGGTTTCCTTTCTTTTGAGGCTCCACCCTTCTATGTATCCCTTCCACTCTTCTTCCCTCCTTGAATAAATAGACCTAGTGACTTATCACGTTTCTTTTCTGCTTCTTCAAACTTTTCATTGGAGAATATATCACTCTTTGCTTGTTCTAAAGTGATAGTGTCTCTACCGTAAAGTAGAGTCTTAATCAAATGCTTATGAGTACGGCGTAATGGCGCAAGCAAAAGAACTGCTTTATCCTCATCATCTAACTTAATGCCAACATTAAATAGATCACAAAGAACTCGTTTAAACTCACCTAGATGGGTGTGTAGATTTACACCCTCTTTTCTTATGAAAGAATACATCTATTGCTTCAAAATCAGTCAATTGGTGAGACTTTTAGCCATGTAAAGGTCCTCAAACTTCTTCCATAAATCTATTGCAGACGTTTCCTCCATTACATCATACACAACTTCATCAGACAATCCCGAACGTATAGTACTCACTGCTCTTGAATTGATATTTACCCACTTCTCATCATCTAATCTTTTCTGGCTTCTTTTCTTTCCCACGCAATGCATCATCTAGACCTTGTTGAACCAAGGCATCTTTCATCCGAAGTTTCTATAAGGAAAAGTTCTTCCTTCCATCAAATTTCTCCATTACCACTTTCATATCTCCAATCGTAGCAAAAGTCGCCATTGTTGATCAACCAAAAGCTCTGATACCAATTGTTAGGATTTTCACCCACTGAATGCTTAGGATTCACCACAAATAATAACAAGCAAATACTAACACAAAAATAATAGAGAAAAGAGATAAAAAAAAACACACCACAAACGATTTACGTGGTTCACCACTCTTTAGCTACGTCCATGGCAAATAACAACTTCTTTTACTAAGATCAACAGGATTACAAAGCAAGGCACATACTCAACTACTCTCACAAGCTTCTCTCTAGCTTGCTTCTTAAACTTCTCTCTACAATATTCTCTCTATCTTCAGACTCATAATCCTTTCAAGAGATCTCACACTCTCATTGTTGTTTTTATGAATGCTTTATGCCCTATTCCCATATTTATAGCCTCCAATAGGTATCCCAATCCCAGAAAGAAAAGAGAATCCTAACTAAATATGAAAAGGAAACCCACCTAAAATAGCAGTTCCCTCAAATACAAGAGAAAAGAAGTTTCTAAAACCTTGTAGGACTCTTATTAAGAATCCTACTAAAATACCGACAAACTAACACTTACATTATTGTCCATTGCTATCCACTTTTCTTTTCGCTAACCTAACATTTGATTATATGCATAAGCTAGCAACTTATTAATCTCTATTATAAAACACATCAGTACATCAGTAGCTAACTTGAAAGATAACTCTATATTGTCTACTTTAATGGTTTTAGGTTTATATTATTCATCAAAGGCTAAGAAACGACGAGTAACATAAACCCAAATCACTCAATATATGATTTCTAGTTAATGGCATATTCAATAAATAAAGAGTATCTAAAGGCCATAGAATTAATAAGTTAATATAGGAAAAATGTGGTGTATAGTTAGGGTGTATTTGGGTCGGAGGAATTAGACGTGGTAATTCGTCCATTCACCGGAATCTGCTTAAGTAACACGTTAGGTTCGCGTTATTTGGATAGAAAGTGGATTCCCATGCTCCTACAAACACGCATCCACATAAGAAATTGTATTCTGACCTTCCCCATGTGACTTCATTTTCTTTCTTACTTTCCTATTTTTTTCATTTTTCTTTTTGGTATCTTTTCACTTTTTTCTTCCCAAACCCAAATAACCCGGACTTTGGGACACTCAGGCTTGATTATAAAGGATTATGAGATGCTTTCTTCTCAAATACTAATAACGATTGTGGTATTGGGATTATTTTATTGGATTCAGCAGGTAATCTCTTTGGTGCTAGATCCTAGCCTGGTTCGTCATCTCAGTTGAGGAAGCAGAATCATGAGCTCTAAGGTTTGCTATTTCATAGGTTTCAACTCTCATCCTCAAGGAAAATCAATATTTCAGGAGATTGCAAAGAAATCATCAACAATTTTAACAACAAACAGGCTAATTAATTTTCATTGGAGAAATCAAGAAATTATAACAGATTGTAGGAAGTTAGCAGCTCCTTTTTTCCAAATTATAACAAATTATAGCGCCTGTAATCAGCCAGATTTGTGGTATTTTATGAAATATCTGTAAAAACTAAGACACAAAATTGATTGTCTCCCTTGATGGGAAAGACGAAGAAGAGCAACTATTATTTATAGGTAAAAGTTATACATAATTGCAAAGAATAAGAAAAATCAAAACTATCTTAAAATATTAAACTAGTACAAATAAAAGTCAACTAAAATTTTACAAAGGAATCTCTTCATAAATGAGAGATATATAAGGATATTTACAAGAATATTAACCAATATAAAATCTTCAATTACTCCATGAATAAATGTGTGTAGCATGGAAAGTTTGAATTTTGAATCTTGGCGGTTTGTGACTAGTCATGATCGTAATAATTGTTGGAAACTTGAGAGAAATAACCGATGCAAATTCAAAACAAAATAAATAAATGCAAATGCAAACAAAATTAGATCGAGGCAAGTATTTGATACTTTGTCCTTAAGACAATATTCGCCCCGCACAGGTGCTGAATGGTTTACACAATGGCGAATTTTCTCCAAGGACTTCAACTATTGGAAGAGATACCAAGTCCCTAATAATCACAACTTTTAATTTAAATTAAATTAAAAAACCCAACAGTCACATCCCTCCAAATTAAATAAAATTACTAATAACTTATTTAATTTTTATTCACAACGTAAATGGGCCTAAAAACCCATTGATTCTAACAATCCCCCACATGAATAAAAATTAGTCAAGATGCAAATGAAAATGCAGAAACACGAGAGAGTACAAATGGAAAGTTACTGCATCGGGGTTAGGTAGCTTTCGGCCTTGAACCTCCCTTAGTGAATAACTATCGGATTTACTGGCTAATCAGTGAACATGATGTTTTGAACTGTTCAGCCTTTAGCGTAAACTAAGACAATAGCATTCACACGGTATCTTTCAACACAAAATTGGTTTTACGATTGTGTTCATTTCGGCCCTGAACAAATTCTGGTATTCATGAAGCGCTTTAGAGAACTCAGCCTTTTAGAAGTTATTATGGAAGCGACCCACTTCACACTTCATATAGGTGATTGCCTATTTAAAAGTATCCTGCAATACTCTACTTGATATTTTTAAGATATAGGAATCATTAAAAGCTTTTAGCTTATCCTTTTCAACGTTGCAGGCAACACTGTGTCATCCTAGGAATGGGTAGAAGCACATCTCTGGTTCATGCTCCCCAGTGTTACAGGTGAATCACTCTTAATTTCTGTTGTCCCTTTGAACCTAGATCTCCAGTCAACTTAGGTTGGGTTTCCCTTAAGGTGATTCGTAGATTAACTCTTTAAATTAGTCCATTCCCCTCGATGATCTATGCACTTGTTCTCTAGACAGACCTTTAATAAATGGGTCCGCTAGGTTGTCTCTTGTTTGAGAACAAATGTTTAACGATATTGTGTCTTCTGCGTGTGTATGTTTAGACTTACCGTAATATTATTATGCATTTTTCTAATAGCAGATAAGCACTACCTTTTAACACCTCCCACGGTTCCATAATATAAGTTATAAATAGGAGTGTTTGTAACTCATAAGGCATTTTTCTCTTGCAAGAATTTTGCATTAAGCATAGTTTTTATAGCCCCCACAAGATCTTGGGAAAACTTATTCAGCGAAAGGTGATATGTTTTCTTTTAAGAACTTTAACCTTTTGCCAAGTTGGTTTTTCTACTTATTTTGTAGTGCTTAAAACATGTCTATAACTTTATTTTTTATTTATCCTAAGATAGACATTGAGTGCTAAACTATTTCTTTTGCACTCTTTTTTAAACTCACAAACTATGCTGTGGATTAAATCAAATGAGGTGAAATTTTATCTTCTACTCAAAATTCACATTTTTGACTAGAGACAATGTGAAAATTTTTTCACTAGATCCATGTTAATTAATCTGTGTAAATTATCATGGTTTAATCTTCCATGTCAAATAGTTGACAATCCAGTAATATAAGCAGAAGAAAAAACTAACTTTATTAATATTAATATCTCAGAGATTACATATAATAATCTATAAATAAACATTCATATACTAGGAATTACAGTTAGTATACTAAAGTATCTCTTTCTACATACACCCCAATTTTATTATTAATATAAACTTGTCAAACAAAATGCAAGTTTAAATCCTTTTCATGCTGATAACGCTAACTCAGAAATATCAACTGACAGCCTCTCTTCTTCAGTCATATTAACTTCAGAAGCTTTCTTTTTCTTGTTAGATTATGCGGCCTTATTCTTATTGCGACAGTCTTTCGCACAATGGCCTAGTTTCTCGCAAGTATAGCAGTTTTCTTTGAACTTTTGATTTGGACCCTGTCCGTTGTGCTCCCTTTTCTTATTGTTATGTCCATCCTCAACGATATTGGCCTTGGATTCAAATGAATGACTTTCCACTTTCCGTTCAGAAATATGATTGTCTTCCTCTATTCAAAGCCTTGCAATAAGGTCTTCTAGACCCATCTCCTTACGTTTGTGCTTGAGATAATTTTTAAAATCTTTCCAAGATGGTGGTAATTTTTCAATTACCGCTGCAACTTGGAAGGATTCACTGATGCTCATCTTTTCGGCATGAACTTCATGAAAAATTAGTTGGAGTTCTTGAACTTGATTGATAACAGTTTTAGAATCCACCATTTTAAAGTCAAGGAACCTTCCTACTATAAATTTTTTCATGCCGGCATCCTCGGTTTTATACTTTTTGTCCAAGGATTCCCAGAGTTCCTTTGCAGTTTTAATTGGACGATAAACATTATATAGTGAATTATCTAGTCCATTTAAAATATAATTTCTGCAAAGAAAATCTCCATGTTTCCAAGCTTCAATTGCAGCCACCGCAGTACGATCATTTTCATTATCATTAAGCATAATGGTAGTTTCCTTCAAATACTTGGCTAAACCCAAAGTTGTTAAGTAAAACAACATCTTTTATTGCCATGTTTTGAACTCAGTCCCATTAAATTTTTCAGGCTTCTCTCCAGGACCCACATTAGAGGAGGTATTGATTAAAGCAGAACTCTGAACAATAGCCATTTGTCTGTTAAATATTAAATTTATAGACCAATTAGTAACTAAATAAATAATATATATAATTTTAATTATATACTTACTGGTGTGCCTCAACAAAGTATACAACAGTATAAATTCATACACAATAAAAGGGTTATACATGTAACACTAGATCAGTACGTACTCTTTTCAAAGAGAGATCACTCCAAAGATCAGAAAAACCACGAATTAGTATATACTCTAATACTAATAATTAAAAGGCTCAGAGTTAATATTAAGTAAGTCAGTACTCAACATCAACATGCAAACTAAAACTTTGATTTTCCAGTACACAATAAAACTGATTCAAGAATTGTAATATATAAACATATTATATAAATAAGATCTGAATAAATAAACCAAGTAAACAAGAACAGATCAAAACATATGAAGATAACACGTTAGTTTATATACCATCAAATCCACGTTACAGACTTAACGAAGAAGAAATGCCAAAAAACGGTTCAAAGTCAAAATTCATTCAGCCAACTATTAATATGCATAAATATACTACATTTCAAGTTAATACATGATCAAACTATGGAAAAATAATAGATTATTTAATTAAATAATTCATCAAAGATGCAATCAAATTGCAACAAAGGACCCAACATTGAGTGCATGAATAGATTGTGACACAATCTAATCTTCAACGTACCAGAGTCCTACTCACATAAAAAATATTTGATCCAAATTAAGTATAATTAATAAAGAAGTCAAGAAATGATGATAACACTTTTGTAATACCCCAACTAAATGGGTTGTATGCAATTTGCGGTTAAAGCTTATCAATACCATGAAGGGACACATCTCTTTAATGTCATAACTACTAACAACTATTTGTAAGTAAACTGGTCAAGGCGAAAATTAGATACCGAAAAGACAGAGGTTTTGAAATTAAAAGATCTTAATGGTCCATTCTCTAGAATTCATTTCTACTGGAATGAAACTATCCCCTGTTAGAATATCTTCACCAAAACCAAAATGATAAACTTTGTCTGCTACCTATAAAAGTATATCTAAGATAGATGATAACAAAACCAAATGCAAGAAAGCATAGACACGGAGATAACACCTATATACATTATCTATATTATTTTATACTGAAAGATACAAGATAGAGACTAGCATATATCAAAAATCAGTACACCGAAACCAAAGTAGACCACATCTGATCTGATTCGAGTCTTAGAATCGCAGTTACCGTAACACACGAAAGATCTCAATAACACACAAAGAATATTATTTTAAGATTGTTGGAAACTTGAGAGAAATAACCGATGCAAATTTACAATAAAATAAATAAATGCAAATGCAAACAAAATTAGATCGAGGCAAGTATTTGATACTTTGTCCTTAAGATAATATTCGCCCCGCACAGGTTCTGAACGGCTACACAATGGCGAATTGTCTCCTAGAATACAACGATCTTACCTTCTCGAAGTAGCAGCATTCCAAGGACTTCAAGAAGCAGCGAACCAATATTGTGATGAACTCTCTCTAGAAGGAAGACTAAATGCAACAATATGCCAATGCAAAAATAGATTTTGATGTTTTTTTTTAATGAATCCAAGTGGGGTATTTATAGATTGAATTGTGACCCTTGGGAGATGCATCATGACTATTGGAAGAGATACCAAGTCTCTAATAGTCACAACTTTTAATTTCAATTAAATTAAAAAACCTAACAGTCATATCCCTCCAAATTAAATAAAATTACTAATAACTTATTTAATTTTTATTCACAAAGTAAATGGGCCTAAAAACCCATCGATTCTAACAATAATATCAATCAGATCTGTGATTTTTATAAAAAATAATCAACCAGATCTGATTATTTCTCCTGTGTCTTTGCAATCCTCCTCTCATCTCCCTTTCTTTCTCTGATTATCTCCATTCCAAAACATGAAAAAAAAACTATTTTTCCACTTTCTTTTCTCATTGTTAACCAAACATCAATACTTTTGAAGATGGTACTTCAAATGTTTGAAATACAAACGCCAATCAATTTGTAATCCCCAACAATTTCAATTCCCCGACCCAAACACACCCATAGAGTAAAAAGAAGGTTTAGGAGAGAGAAATTTGTGTACTTTAAATTTTTTTAAATAAAAATGTCCAGATTAACTTTTTATCTACAAATTAATTTTTAACCAAATTTATATTTTAAAAAGCATTCGTGAAGATTTCTAGACTAGCTAAGACCAAACACCAATACAAAAATTTAAAAATAGAAAAAAAAATAAAAAAATTGGTGTTAAGTACGAAAGGGTGCGTACAACACATAACCTGCAGGCCGAAGACATGTCGATATGTGCCGAATGCACGAAATTACTGTTGGGGTTTATGCCCTAAAACAATTCAAATTGACAACATTGATAAATTATATTTATTAATGAGCATGATATTATATTATTACTTTATTCATATGATGGATTAAGGGTTGTTCACAAGATGATCTTGTAAGTAAATTATTTATATAAAGTGTTCATACATGGAGAGATGTAATTTACTGGTTCCTCATATTCTTGTATAGTTCATAGTCAGTGATGAATCTGAACAATTCATCTGATAAGACTATAATACACTAGACTTCTATATTATAGGGTGATGTATCTCCATCACTAGAGTGGCGACTCTAAGTCAGTGTGTTGGTGTATTAAGAATACACTGAACAGGTCAGACAGAATACTTTTTATGTTATTGTCAGCACATAAAAAGATTCTGTAAAACTTGCTAATTGCAAATGTCCTAAATCCTGAGAGCAGAGTATACCCTACAAGTTGGTTTCTACTCACTTTGATCTACCAAACAGTGAGGTCAGACAACGCAAACGTGATCCAATATTCTGGGTAGGTTGGGTGGTCGAAATCACTTAGTGGGATTACTTTGTGTCAATAAGGAATCCACACCAAAATGATATTCCCTTGAGAGCCTAATCAAGAGTATTAATTATTCTAGACTGCGCAGTGATCCTATAAAATGTTTATTGGATTATTAGAATAATTATAATGGTATGATATGGCAGGCAAGGACTAAGATGTAATTACTCGAAAGGTGCTGACATTAATAGTTAATGTTACCTTGGTGTATATTACGAATATCAGTTAAGTGGAGGGACTATTTGCTGGTATAACGAGTGAAGGGCTTCTGAATAATATTCATTTACTTGAGAGTATTCAGTTGCAGTTATTTAGTGGACTTAACTGCAATTAGATTTATTATTTGAGAATTATATGAGATATATGGACCTCAAAGTAATAAATCAAAAGCTTAAGTAAGTGGGGCCCATATGGACCTAACTTGGAGCTAAAGATATGGGAAGAGAGTCTTTCTCTATAAATAGAGATAGGGTTCATAAGATAGCCCACCCTAACTTGTGTATCTAAAACTCTCTCCCAATTTAGAATTTAAGTTATGACCTTTATGGTTTTAGAAACCCAAAATTCGTAATATATTCCCGTCAGAATTTAAAATCGTGTTTTGAAGTACTTCGGAGCAGAATTTGAGATTCTCTATTTCACGCAAAGTTGTAGAAAATTCGATTTCCTACAAAAAGTATATATCATGTAGGTAAATCGGATCGACAATTAGAGAGTTATGGCCAACATACTGTTGCTACATTTTTTCAAATTTTCGACGATTGATCCAGAATGTGGGAGGAAGATCTGAGATTACATGCAAGCATTTAAACGGTATGTTTCTAATCTTCAAGCTATTGTTTTAATTCATGCATCCTCATGTGATCCTGTGAAGGGAAAATAGTTATTTGTTTTCGCTGCACAATTTAATCTAGACCCTATTTTCTCCAATAGTGGTATCAGAGTGCGGTTTGAGGCCCTGCATGAATTATTACATAGAATATTTTTATTTACTTAAGGTTGTTCTTAATTATTTAAGGGTTTGATTGATCCAAAATACTTAGGGATTAAATTTATATCAATAAGATTGATGAGGGTTGAATTAATTTTTGGCGAAAGGTCTGTATACAAAGATTAGATTAGGATCCAAGTAAAGAAAATAGTTTTCTTGATTTTCTTAGTATTCTTGTAGTTCTTGACGTAAAGAAAGGGTTTCTAAATTTTTCAAGAAAGAAAAAGATTAAAAATGTATTTTAATCGGTTTAACAAAAAAATTAGTAGTTTTCTAATTTTTTTCAAACTCATGTTGTTTTAGTATTTCATGCTTAGTAGTTCAATAGTTCTCACTTGTGCCACATTCTAAATGTAAACCAATAAATTTGACATAAATCATGTGGACTAGATGCGAATTAGATAACTGTCATTAAATGCAGTAAAGTACTTCATGTACTTTAGACTGTGTATCCAGGATTTACTGAATCCTATTATTACCAGGAACTGATTGGAAAAATATCATAAGTAGGTGAAAAGTTGATGTCTAAGTGTTATAACACTAACATCGGTACTTTACATTTACTAGTGACATTATAGGAAAGGTTGGGGATCAGAATCGTTCTGTTTGACAGATAACGAAAAGTTATATGAACACTATGAGGTGTAGGAACATCAATTAGTCAGCATATACCTGATATGCTGGGACATTGTAGTTCCTTAGAGCCTAACTAGATTTGTTTTCCGAGTAGATTCCTCTACACACTTTTCATGAAAAAGTGGAAAACATTCAAGTTGTATTCCGGTGATCATAAAACTAGATAATCATCTTTGTGTATGTCTTTATGACATGAAACCAAAGAAGAAGTACCCAGTAATTCCTAAGGTTGATCCTATCGAGATGGTAAGTATAGGAAAAGTAATACGATGCCAAATAGAAAGTGTTTCTAAATACGGCAAAATAGGATACTCGACAATTAGGAGTCTCAATGATTATCATCGTGTACGGAATAAAATATGAAAACATGATTGACTGTATTATATCTTTACAAGAATAGGTATACAGTCCATCTGTTCTCATTAAGTTTTATTAAGAATGCATTAGATGACATTCATAGTTGTACATTGATAATAATCCTTAGCTTTTCTCATTACACTTGGATGAATTATTTTTCTTGGAATTCGTTGAATAAATTGTTTCTTCAGTTATTTCAAGTTATCGCTAAAATCTATAAACTTAGTCACTTTAATCTGAATACGATTCAGAGTTTAGTGATTAAGAGTTCCTTTGAAAGGAAGGTAGAAGGTTTTAGTGATTGACTTGTTTAGGTACTCATTGTTGTATGTGGAACCATAAAAAATTAAGAGGTAAGTTTCGTCATTCGATATGATCGTAAATGGCAAACACCCTTTTGACTTATATGGTACATACTAAGTTGAGAACCAATTTATTACACTTGGATTCTTCCAGTAGAATGGTGTAATAAGTGAAGATACAGAATCTGCACTGGATACGATGAAATCTATGGTGGATTATAATTCATTACTTTCTTCTGACATATACCTTGGGTAACAGTTAGTAGCCTTCCGTTTTTAACTTATGAATCGTCAGGTTCTTCGACAAGAAAATTGTAATTTGGGCCCAAGCCCATATGAACAATTTATCCTGTCTTAGAATGGATGACAAATCAGAGTCAAGAGCAGAAGCGTATCTGTTTATAGGTATGCAAAAGGAGTTTGTGTTTACAGAGAAAAGTTACATTCTTAAGAATACTGCATAAGTTGACACCAGGATATAAAGCTGAGACACAAGAATTACGTTATTCAATTTTAGAATACATAGGGACTTTATCGTAGTGGGAGGGTTTCACAAGAACCCAATTGATCTTATTCTTGGAGGATGAGAATTCAGTCCCTGAAACTATGAAAATGCTAATTTATTTCGAGACAATGGTTAACTGTTGTGATAAGAGAAGAATCTTTGGATTCTAATCGAGTCTGGGATCTTGTAAAACTTTCATCTAATATTAAAACTATTGGATGAAGAGTTTACAAGGAATAAGAAATTCTGATTGACCGTTAAAGAGACTTGCTGTGACCACATCATTGGCAGTCTTGATTAAATTAACAGAATTTTCTTAGATCGCAAATAATGTTGATATTATCCTCCCAAGAGGCATATTGACATTGGCATTTGCAATCAAGCCAGATAAAGTTCATTACAGTAGGCCATGAGTACTTTGTACATTTATTACAGAAGTAGATGTCTCGAAGTTGATGCATCCGATTTAATTAGAAAATCAAGTTAGTTGATTTTAATTAAATATGGATGGGCTATGTATAAGATGTGGATAGTAAGTAATAGTGTTTCCATAGCTATATAGTAATGACATAATGATCATTTATAATGATACCTGAAATGTTATTAAGGTTTGGTTATCTAATGGACGTTAATGTAAAAGAACTTTTTGAGAAATTCTTTCATTCTAGTGATCAAGCCTTGCTAGATCAGCTAACTAGAGTATTAGTCTATCTCAAAACTGTAAGGGTCAATAATATACCGATTTTGTTTGGAATGCACTGTTCCATAGAAAATGTTTCTGTGGTATTACTCTTTTGGAATCTTTGTCATATAGACATTGATAAAGGAAGTAAATTGAAAGGCAGTTCCCTATGCTTATGTAATAGGAAGCCTCTCACATAAAGTGCAAGTGACAAAAATCAGATATTTGTCTTACAGGTGGGCTTAGTCAGCTAACATTTGTCGAGTTTTGGTACTGAGATTTATAGAGCTGTAAAGCATGACTTAGATAATCTCAGTTGGATTCGGAGTTACAAAATAGTCCAAATGTTAGTGTTATAATTGGTTGCATTAATTCTGACCTTGTGTCAGATTCAGATCTGGAAATTCTATTTCTAGATATCTTGGTGGATATCATCGAGTGGGAGAGTGTCTACCACGGATGCCAAAGACTTTGTTTAGGCGAGATGGTTAGCCAAGGTTGTATTTGTAAGAAACTTAGTAGAACCTCTACTCTAAAGCTCTGCTTGGTAGTTTTGATTCTCATGCTGATGAGAATACTTACAGATGAAGGTTTCATGCTGATGAAACAAGTGTCACATACGAATCTTATTCTCAGAAGATAAGTAGCTATTGTGACATTAAATTCTTTTAGTGCAAGTGGGAGATTGTTGGGGTTTATGCCCTAAAACAATTTAAATTGATAACATTGATAAATTATATTTATTAATAAGCATGATACTATATTATTACTTTATTCATATGATGGATTAAGTGTTGTTCACAAGATGATGTTGTAAGTAAATTATTTGTATGAAGTGTTCATACATGGAGAGATGTAATTTACTGGTTCCTTATATTCTTGTATAGTTCATAGTCAGTGATGAATCTGAACAATTCATCTGATAAGACTATAACACACTAGACTTCTATATTATAGGGTTATGTATCTCCATCACCGGAGTGGCGACTCTAAGTCAGTGTGTAGGTGTATTAGGAATACACTGAACAAGTCAGACATAATACTTTTTATATTATTGTCAGCATATAAAAAGATTCTTTAAAACTTGTTGATTGCAAATGTCCTAAATCTTGAGAGCAGAGTATACCCTACAAGTTGGTTTCTACTCACTTTGATCAACCAAACAGTGAGGTCAGACAACGCAAACGTGATCCAATATTTTAGGTAGGTTGGGTGGTCGAAATCAGTTAGTGGGATTACTTTGTGTCAATAAGGAATCCACACCAAAATGATATTCCCTTGAGAGCCTAATCAAGAGTATTAATTATTCTAGACTACGCAGTGATCCTATAAAATATTTATTGGATTATTAGAATAATTATAATGGTCTGATATGGTAGGCAAGGACTAAGATGTAATTACCCTAAAGGTGCTGACATTAATAGTTAATGTTACCTTGGTGTATATTACGAATATTAGTTAAGTGGAGGGACTATTTGCGGGTATTAGTGAATGAAAGGCTTCTGAATAATATTCATTTACTTGAGAGTATTCAGTTGTAGTTATTTAGTGGACTTAACTGCAATTAGATTTATTATTTGAGAATTATTTGAGATATATGGACCTCAAAGTAATAAATCAAAAGCTTAAGTAAGTGGGGCCCATATGGACCTAACTTGTAGCTAAAGATATGGGAAGAGTGTCTTTCTCTATAAATAGAGATAGAGTTCATAAGATAGCCCACCTTAACTTGTGTATCTAAAACTCTCTCCCAATTTAGAATTCAAGTTATGACCTTTATGGTTTTAGAAACCTAAAATTGGTTGTATATTCTCGTCTGAATTTAAAATCGCGTTTTGAGGTACTTCAGAGCAGAATTGGAGATTCGCTATTTCACATAAAGTTGTAGAAAATTCGATTTCCTATAAAAAACATATATCATGTAGACGAATCGGATCAACCGTTAGAGAGTTATGGCCGAAATACAGTTGCTGTATCTTTTCGAGTTTTCGACGATTGATCCAGAATGTGGGAGGAAGATCTGGGATTACATGCAAGCGTTTAAACGGTATGTATCTGATCTTCAAGCTATTGTTTTAATTCATGCATCCTCATGTGATCCTGTGAATGGAAAATAGTTATTTGTTTCCACTGCACAATTTAATCCAGACCCTATTTTCTCCAATAATTACATGCTAAAATATTCTTGAGCATATTTTAAACGACGAAAAATGCGAGACGAGTTATAAGTCATGCCAAAGGCATGGATTATCGTTAGTTATATATATAAATGTATCTAACATACTTATTCTTACATATTTTTTACATGTTCTTTGTGGAGCCCATATGAAGATGATCAAAGGATAAGAGGATGTTATTCACATCATGTAGATCATCCTCATATAAAATCAGCATGATATTCTAATGCATCTAACCCCATCAAAACTTGATTTAAAGTTAAAACAAAATGAACGGTTTATAAATTATCTAATTTTGATAGAGTTAAGAGTTTTAGAATTGTATGATTTTTTGTGAGAATGATCTATATGGTAAGGAGACAATCCTACCAAAAAATAACCCTTGAATCATCTTCATATAAGTCCCATAAAGAACACATAAAAAATATTTAAGAATAAGCATGTAAGAACAAAGATGTAAGAATAAAGATGTAAGCGGATCCGTACTCTATAAAGATATAGAGGGTATTTATTGGCAACCATAATTCAAAGTGATCTACTTATTATAGAAGTACTTCTACTTTTGAGAAGTCAAAAGTTAAGAGAAGTTTGTTTAGTAAAATATTATCTTATAAGTTGGTGAGTGCAAAAGTTAGTATGGCATGTCAAAAGATCAGAAGTCAAATATCACAATATGGTAGTGAAGTGGCAATGTCATACTAGAGACGATGTGTAAGGGTAGTGGTGACATGGCGATGGTCATGAAAACATGACAATGTGGTTTAGTGATGACTTGGTAATGGTGAGGTGGTGACGAAGTGTCAATGGTAAGGTGTAGTGATGACGTGGTGGTGGTTGTACTGTAACGATGTGGTGTAGTGATGATGTGGCAATGGTGAAAGTGAAGGTGTGGTGATGACGTGATAGTGGTGGTGACATGGCAATGGTGAGGTGTGATGATGATGTAGCAAGTAGGGTGGTGGATATGTGGTGGTGATCTGGCAGTGTTGAGGTGGTTGTTGAAGTTGTAGTAGCAAGGTGACAATGAGGTGCAAAGGTGAAAAGGAAAGAAGGAAAAATGAACTAATGGGCAACTTAGGCAAAAGTCACTTCTCTCACAATAAAAGCAAAAAAAAAAAAAATATGTTGAACAAAATAAACTTTTCTACTTATACATGTCATTTTATTTTTGCATTCTATATATGCTTTTTTACTTTTTGATTTATGTAAGTAGAAAATTACTTATTATTGTGTTAGCAAATACCCTCATAGACAATACGAAAATGATTTTAGGGTCATATATATACAATGAATGGTGGATCTGAACTGCCACCTCAATCTCTTTAACTAGACAGATTATTAGGTTGGTTCCAATAGCATCTCTATAGACAATATATTAATATACCCATGCAAATTGTCTGTGAAGACTGAAGACTGTGTTGGAATTATTGGAAGTCCAAGAGAAATTTTATGTAACCTTATTACTGGGTGTAACCTTGTTGGCCTCAACCCAAAAGCAATAGATGCTAAACCTGGCATCTTATTGGGCCTAGGTTTGATCTATATCTAGGTTGGTTGTGTTGGCCTTATATTGATGTCTGGAGTTTCAGCACAAAATGGCCAAGTGAATTAAGAATCCATCCAACGTCCCACACAAATATATTTTTTTGGTACTAAAACAACTAATAGGATATTAAGAGGAAGAGTTCAGATTCCCAAGTTAAAGTTCTAAGAAGAAAAGAAGGAGGATTATTTTGCCTAAAACAACAAAATTAAAACACTGTGTTTAATAGCAAAGAAGTGATGTGTTCCGCGGAAATATAATAATTTCTACTAATTCCATGGAATTGTATTCTTTGGAGGGTTAAAGAAGTCTATTCTATAAAATTACATTGAAAACTAATTATTAGCTATGCTTTTAAGTGAGTAGATCACAGTTCTGTAGAATTAAAAATGCAAACAAATAGCAAAATTTGTGTTGTTTCAGCGAAACTAACCTAATTCTATAAAATTCAAACGCTATCAAACAAAACTTAAGATCTACTAGCTTTTCTAGCAAACTGGTAGCTATATTTGAATTACGGTACGTCTAGTATATTACATTCAAAAAACGAAAAGTGGCTAGATAAAAGTTTTACATTGATCCTCCATAACTTTCCATAACAGATTGAATGCTTTTCCCACCATTGATGTAGTTGATAAGATTCCAATAATTAAATATAACAATTATGAATCAACTACGTAATAGGCTGATAGCCGAATCCGTCCTAACTTGGTACATCGGTTCTATAATCAGCCCAGAAACGGATTCCACAAGAACCACAACGGGGTTCATTTTATTGGGGCAGGCACTGGCCTTGAGCTCAAAATCTGCATTAGCCCCTTCGTATTGTTGGGCCGACCCGGCAAGGTATGCTAATGCCATAGACAAGGGGATTTCCCTAGACTTGGCAATGGGCTAGGGTTAAGGTTATTAGGACTAGGGTAGGGGTGGTCAAGATAGGAAGCTTCAATCTTAGCCCGTTTATTAAACGGGTTAATTTCCCCAACCCTAGCTTGAATCTTTGTAATCCTAACTCTAACTCTAATAACTGAAAACTTCTCTATTGTTTTGATTTTCATTAATTAAGTTTAAATTAAGAGAAAGAAAAAATAGGTTTTAATTAAGAGAGAACAAATAGAATTAAATTTTAAAATTCTAATTAATGCTTGCTTAGGCGGGTTGGCTCGTAGGTTACACAAACCAACCTTATTTTTGATGGGTTGAAAAATTCCAACCCTAACTCAGCCCATTTTATTGGTGAGTAGAGTTAGGATCAGATTGGCGGGATTGAGTTGATTTTGCCAGGTCTAGAGTTCCGAGCACTAGGTCACCAGGCTGGGCTTCAGCCTACGAGCTTTCTAGATATCCTGAGTTAGTTTGGTCCATTTTTTAGTTTAAACTAATCCTAGTCTTATTTTGCAGTTAATCATTGTTTGACGAAGATTTGGTGATGTATATTTAATATTTGACAATTCAAAATAAACCCTCACGATTTTTATTTTTTATTTAGTAGAAGTAGGACTATTGTCCAAATTACATGACTTTAAAACACTACAAGTAGGTGGGGAGTGAGAACATAACTGCCACAAATATACGAAAGTCAAAGAGAAGTCACCCTATAACAGTGAAGAGAAAGTCACCCAGTGACAGCGAACAGAAAGTCGTCCCGTAACGGCGAAGAGAATACCCCAAATGGGTACCTACACATACATACATTTATACATACTAGATAGAAATTACATGAGCCTCACTCAATGATAATATCACAGCTAAGGAGTTTCGAACCTAAGACCTCCATGTGTATGACGAGGGATGCCAACCACCAAAGCGAATGGTTGTTGGCTAAACCCTCACGATTAGATTGTTTCAAGTATATATTTAATATAAATAATCTGTATTCTGTAATTGAATTTCCAGTATTGAATTCTAGTAATCCATTTCTAGAATTCTTGAAAATTGTTCGTTTTGGGTTGTTGACACAGTAACTGAATTACTGTCGCTACAATGTAAGAATTGGAAAATACTTATGAAGAAATGATTATAATACCTTCCAATTCTTAAAATTCTGTTTGGTTCAAGTAATTTGGAATTCAATTATTGACATAAGTTTTAAAATTATTTGTATACATATTAAATTAATATTATTATAATTAATATTAATAAAAAATATATAATAATAATAATTAATAATAATGAGGTTGATGATCATAATATTAATCGTTATTATAGTAGTAATAATTAGTGATAAAATGATGATCATAAATAATAATATAATTAATTACAAGTTACCAATAATTATTTTTTATTAATTTTAAATTAATTATAATTAATTACAAGTTACCAATAATTATTTTTTATTAATTTTAAATTAATTATTGTAATATAATTTTAAAATAATACTAATTAATAATAATAAATTATTATTGACGTATTGATGGTAGTGTTGGGGGTGGTGGTGGTGATGAGGTAGAGGTAGTGAAAGCGATAAGGTGGCCCAAGCTTAACTAATGTATGCATGCATTCGCTTCATGAATGGAGTTCTTTTATTTCGAATTTAGTATTCATGTCTGATCTCGTTTTAAATATTTGGAAAATTAGTTGTATGCACTAAAAATTATATGCAAATTATAGTAATTTGTAGCTTTAGGAATGAGTTTATTTTGTTTTTATTTTTTTTAAATTTTAGCATTCATATCTACTATTATTTTTAAGATATTAGAAATTTCTTTCTAACGATATAAATTTTGTTCAAATCCGATTTATATTTTGAATATTATAGCTATTTTTATGTTAATTTTGCTAATGCGCACCTAAAATTCCTTTTCGTGTTGCACTAACTTAGCGCATAAAAAAAAAAAGAAAAAAAAAACATGCATAGTAGAACCTCGATGTAATAATACTTGATAAAATAATAATTTCATTAAATTTATAAATGTTGTTGGTTCCGACTTAGGCTCAAGAGATAAATTAATATTTTTGCAAATTTATTAGATGATTCTTTTTATAAGTTCCCCTTGGGCCCAGTTATTACATAAATTCATAAATCATCTTTTTGAGACCGACTATAGTGCCTATCAAAGCATGAATACAATATTGTTTGCTATTTGTTAAAGTTTATATTTGACCGGATATCATCTCTGACATATGTGAATGAGTTTTTTATTTTTTATTTATTTTATTTTTGAATTTTAGTATTCATGTCTTGATATCATTTTTAAGATATTGAAAAATATTTTCTAACGATATAAATTTTGTTACAAATTTGATTTTTATTTTGAATGTGCACCTAAAATTATTTCATTAGAGATTTTTTCTCCCTTTTCGTGTTGCACTAACAATGCTCCAAGGATTTAGCACATAAAAGAAAAGGAAAAGACAAAAATGTACTCTCAATATATTTTGGGTGATGTTAAAGGGGTTCTCTAAAATATTAGGAGGGTGGACAGTGTTGGGTTTATGCCTAAAATGGACAATTCATCTGATAAGAGTATAACACACTAGACTTCTATATTATAGGGTGATGTATTTCCATCACTGGAGTGGCGACTCTAAGTCAGTGTGTTGGTGTATTAGGAATACACTGAACAGGTCAGACAGAATACTATTTATACTATTGTCAGCATATAAAAAGATTCTCTAAAACTTGTTGATTGCAAATGTCCTAAATCCTGAGAGCAGAGTATACCCTACAAGTTAGTTTCTACTCACTTTGATCTACCAAACAGTGAGGTCAGACAACGCAAATGTGATCCAATATTCTGGGTAGGTTGGGTGTTCGAAATCACTTAGTGGGATTACTTGTGTCAATAAGGAATCCACACCGAAATGATATTTCCTTGAGAGCCTAATCAAGAGTATTAATTATTCTAGACTACGCAGTGATCCTATAAAATGTTTATTGGATTATTAGAATAATTATAATGGTCTGATATGGCAGGCAAGGACTAAGATGTAATTACTCAAAAGGTGCTGACATTAATAGTTAATGTTATCTTGGTGTATATTACGAATATCAGTTAAGTGGAGGGACTATTTGCTGGTATAGTGAATGAAGGGCTTCTGAATAATATTCATTTACTTGAGAGTATTCAGTTGCAGTTATTTAGTGGACTTAACTGCAATTAGATTTATTATTTGAGAATTATATGAGATATATGGACCTCAAAGTAATAAATCAAAAGCTTAAGTAAGTGGGGCCCATATGGACCTAACTTGGAGCTAAAGATATGGGAAGAGGGTCTTTCTCTATAAATAGATATAGGGTTCATAAGATAGCCCACCCTAACTTGTGTATCTAAAACTCTCTCCCAATTTAGAATTCAAGTTATGAGTTTTATGGTTTTAGAAACCCAAAATTCGTAATATATTCCCGTCAGAATTTAAAATCGCGTTTTGAGGTACTTCGGAGCAGAATTGGAGATTTGCTATTTCACGCAAAGTTATAGAAAATTCGATTTCCTATAGAAAACAGATATCATCTAGCGAATCGGATCAACCGTTAGAGAGTTATGGTCGAAATACAGTTGCTGTATCTTTTCGAGTTTTCGACGATTGATCCAGAATGTGGGAGGAAGATCTGGGATTCATGCAAGCATTTAAACGGTATGTATTTGATCTTCAAGTTATTGTTTTAATTCATGCATCCTCATGTGATCCTGTGAAGGAAAAATAGTTATTTGTTTCCGCTGCATAATTTAATCTAGACCCTATTTTCCCCAACAGTAGTATTAGAGCAGACTTGAGGCCCTGCATGAATTATTACATAGAATATTTTTATTTACTTAAGGTTGTTCTTAATTATTTAAGAGTTTGATTGATCCAAAATACTTAGGGATTAAATTTATATCAATGAGATTGATAAGGGTTGGATTAATTTTTGGTAAAAGGTCTGTACACAAAGATTAGATTGGGATCCAAGAAAAAGAAAATAGT
>MVGT01001388.1:694151-745370 GCA_002174775.1 Macleaya cordata | reverse complement strand
TTTTTGAGATTTTCTTTCATTCTAGTGATCAAGCTTTGCTAGATCAGCTAACTAGAGTATTAGTCTATCTCAAAACTGTAAGGGTCAATAATATACCGATTTTGTTTAGAATGCACTGTTCCATAGAAAATATTTCTGTGGTATTACTCTTTTAGAATCTTTGTCATATAGACAATAATAAAGGAAGTAAATTGAAAGGCAATTCCCTATACTTGTGTAATAGGAAGCCTCTCACATAAAGTGCAAATAACAAAATCAGATATTTGTCTTACAGGTGGGCTTAGTTAGCTAACATTTGTCGAGTTTTGGTACTGAGATTTAGAGAGCTGTAAAGCATGACTTAGATAATCTCAGTTGGACTCGGAGTTACAAAATAGTTTACATGTTAGTGTTATAATTGGTTGCATTAATTCTGACATTGTGACAGATTCAGATTCTAAAAATTTTATTTCTGGATATCTTGGTGGATATCATCTAGTGGGAGAGTATCTACCACGGATGCTAAAGATTTTATTTAGGTGAGATGGTTAGCCAAGATTGTATTTGTAAGAAACTTAGTAGAACCTCGACACTAAAGCTCTGCTTGGTAGTTTTGATTCTCATGCTGATGAGAATACTTACAGATGCAGGTTTCATACTGATGAAACAAGTGTCACATACAAATCTTATTCTAATAAGATAAGTAGCTAGTATGGCATTAAATTCTTTTAGTGCAAGTGGGAGATTGTTGGGGTTTATGCCCTAAAATAATTTAAATTGACAACATTGATAAATTATATTTATTAATGAACATGATATTATATTATTACTTTATTCATATGATGGATTAAGTGTTGTTCACAAGATGATGTTGTAAGTAAATTATTTGTATGAAGTGTTCATACATGGAGAGATGTAATTTACTGGTTCCTCATATTCTTGTATAGTTCATAGTCAGTGATGAATCTGAACAATTCATCTGATAAGACTATAATACACTATACTTTTATATTATAGGGTGATGTATCTCCATCACCGGAGTGGCGACTCTAAGTCAGTGTGTTGGTGTATTAGGAATACACTGAACAGGTTAGACAGAATACTTTTTATATTATTGTCAGCATATAAAAAGATTCTGTAAAACTTGCGGATTGCAAATGTCCTAAATCCTAAGAGCAGAGTATACTCTACAAGTTGGTTTCTACTCACTTTGATATACCAAACAGTGAGGTCAGACAACGCAAACGTGATCCAATATTCTAGGTAGGTTGGGTGGTCGAAATCACTTAGTGGGATCACTTTGTGTCAATAAGGAATCCACAGCAAAATGATATTCCCTTGAGAGCCTAATCAAGAGTATTAATTATTCTAGACTGCGCAGTGATCCTATAAAATGTTTATTGGATTATTAGAATAATTATAATGGTATGATATGGCAGGCAAGGACTAAGATGTAATTACTCGAAAGGTGCTGACATTAATAGTTAATGTTACCTTGGTGTATATTACGAATATCAGTTAAGTGGAGGGACTATTTGCTGGTATAACGAGTGAAGGGCTTCTGAATAATATTCATTTACTTGAGAGTATTCAGTTGCAGTTATTTAGTGGACTTAACTGCAATTAGATTTATTATTTGAGAATTATATGAGATATATGGACCTCAAAGTAATAAATCAAAAGCTTAAGTAAGTGGGGCCCATATGGACCTAACTTGGAGCTAAAGATATGGGAAGAGAGTCTTTCTCTATAAATAGAGATAGGGTTCATAAGATAGCCCACCCTAACTTGTGTATCTAAAACTCTCTCCCAATTTAGAATTCAAGTTATGACCTTTATGGTTTTAGAAACCCAAAATTCGTAATATATTCCCGTCTGAATTTAAAATCGCGTTTTGAGGCTTTTCGGAGCAGAATTGGAGATTCGCTATTTCACGCAAAGTTGTAGAAAATTCGATTTCCTACAAAAAGCATATATCATGTAGGCGAATCGGATCAACCGTTAGAGAGTTATGGCCGAAATACAGTTGCTGTATCTTTTCGGGTTTTCGACGATTGATCCAGAATGTGGGAGGAAGATCTGGGATTACATGCAAGCGTTTAAACGGTATGTATCTGATCTTCAAGTTATTGTTTTAATTAATGCATCCTCATGTGATCCTGTGAAGGGAAAATAGTTATTTGTTTCCGCTGCATAATTTAATCTAGACCCTATTTTCCCCAACAGACAGGATAGGGGGTGGAGGTGGACTAAATACTTATTTTTCCACCCAACCCAAACCTAACCCAAAATCCCAAACTTTTCTTTTCACTCCCAAGTCCAAAACAGACGAGTCGATGACATCTCTTCCTAACGTTTTTCTCACTCTAAACTTCTCTCCTCCATTGCCCAAACTCCTCCATTCGACCACCGATTATCAATTTTGAACAACGATTTTCAACTAACAACAGTCGATCTCTTTTAGATCGTTAGAAATTGTTGAGTTCAACCTAAGATTTTTAATGGTTAGGACTAAAAACTATCAATGACTCCCAAAAGTTAAGTTTTGTTTGATTTTTTTATTTTTTTATTTTTGATCCCTAAATCTATATGTTTCAGTTGTTCTATGAGGTTTTTTAAGTGAATAGACAGATTTTAGGCTTTATAGATGTGATTTGGGTCAGTTATTTAAAACTTTTGGTATAACTCGTCGTCTTCATCAATTTTCGACCGGACTAGAGAAGAGTTTCTCTGTCAACTTCGACTACTGGTGGTTGAGTTTTTCCTAAAAACTCGACCCTGCTCAAACGGAATAAGTACGAAAACTGAAAATTTTGATCTAAATAAAAAACGTTTGAAGCAAAAAAATACATATGAATCAGTTGTATTACCTCATTAATATTTGATTGAGAGATTTTCATTGGATTTGAGGAACCCAAACCCTCCGAAAAGGAATATTTAGGTTTTTGGGAATCCAATAATGATGACCTTTGCTTCAATTCATCTTCCTCCATTAATGGTGTTCCTTCTTGAACTTCTTCATCCTTTATAGAGTTTCCCGCCAATAACAACTTCGATCCTTAGTAGTCGAATAATTTAAGAGAGATTTTAGAGAAAGAAAGTAATTTTTTATTGGAGAAATAGAGAACTTATTGGAGAGAGAAAGGGAGTTGGAGGTGGTAGTTTAATTTACACTCTCACCACCCCTTAGTAAAAAGAATGAAAATATTGGAATGATGATTTTGGATTAAAAGCCCATTTAACTTGTCCACCTCCTAACATTTTAGAGAACCCCTTTAACAACACCCTATATTTTTTACCCATGTAGTAGTATCTCACTCGTAGACCGTGCTAGGGTGTCCGTGTCGACACAAACCAACTGTTGGACCCACTACAAAGGCTTTGAGCCCACTCCAACGTTTGACACTGCCTTTGATATTCTTCTTTTTATTGACGAGGGCCCTTGATATTTCATTCGTTCGGGTCATCATCTCAACCGTGGACGCCACATGGTAGTTTCACCGTTACGTAGGAAAGGGAAGACCACAAGAGAACTTTCTGGAAAGTCACCACCAAAAATATCTAATTAACTAAAAATCTCAACCGTCCATCCAAAATCACGATTAAAATGCTTACTTAAGAAAAAGTGAAAAACAAACCTCGTTTTCTAGACTCTTCTGAACCTTATTAGCTAAAATTGTGTTCTTTAGAAGTCGCTTCTTCTCTCTCGTCTCGCCACAAAAGGAAGTTTCTAACTGTTCCGTGTTTGATTCAACAAAGATGTAGGCTTTTTAATGTTTTTAATTCCGTTTCCTTTGTTTTAAGGGTTTTCTAGATCGAAATTTGTCGACTATACATGATTTCAGACTGTTCCTTCTTCTTCATATCTTCTCTGATATCTCTGTTGTGAGAGATTTAATGGCGGCTGGAGAAGAAAAAAACGAAGATTTTTACTCTGTTTTGGGGTTGAAGAAAGAATGCACTGCGTCGGAACTCAGGATTGCGTATAAGAAACTCGCTCTGGTTAGACTAAAAACCATTCTTTCGTTTTTTTTTTCCATCTTGGGTTCTTGTTTGAATTACAAAAGGGTTTTAAAAATTACAGCTTTTCTGAAAATGAGTTGATTTTATTTCTGAGTTTTGTTGGAATTTGGTTAGATTACAAACCAATTCGTTTAGTCCCTACAATGGATCTTCCTTGTTTACCCATCTTGGGTTATTGATGAAATTGGAAAATTAATGATTTGAAAGATTACTTCTTTTCTGAAAATGGGTTGATTTTATTTCGATTTTTTTCTTTCTTCATTGATTTAACTTATGGGTTGATCTTTGATTATTTGAAATTACTTGCAGAGATGGCATCCGGATAGGTGCTCTGCTTCAGGAAATTCGAATTTCATTGAAGTAGCAAAGAAGAAATTTCAAGCAATACAAGAAGCTTATTCAGGTAATTAATCAGTATTCTTTCTTAATCCCCTTTTTAATTTTCTTTCCAATTTACTTTCGGAATCCAATGTTTCTTTCTTCTTCTACAGTTCTATCTAATGCGAATAAAAGATTTATGTATGACTTAGGAGTTTACGAGAATGATGATGACGAAAATGTAAGTTATGATTATCTGTGAAGCTTTAATAAAGCTTCGATTTTTTTAACCTAATGGGCATTAACTTTCTCTTAATTTTTTGCTAAAGTTACCAATTCTTTTCTTTTTTTAACTGATCTTGTTTGCAGGAAATGGGAGATTTTTTGGGAGAAATGGTGGATTTGATGGCCCAAACAAAGCCCACTGTAAGTTTTCCAATTTTTTTTCTTGAGTCTTTAGAATTCAATCTAGATTAAAAACTGTTATCAAAAGTTAGGGACGACGAATTCCTGTCTTCCTAGGGTGGAGGGTATCAATATCATTCTCCTTTTAGCTTTGCCCTGTTAAGGATTGAGCTATTTTGTTGACCCACATTTAAGGTAGGACAAAAAGACCCCACCATACTTGCAATTTGCAAACCAACTTGATTCCAAATGAAAAACAGGGTCTACCATATTTGCAATTTGCAACACCGACAAAGAAAAAAAGAGACCTGATTCTATGTTCCAGGGATTTGGATTGCAACTTGGAGACCAATTCCTTCCTGATTGTCTCCCACTACTTTTTGGTTTTATTTCTTTTACCAAATTTTTAATTTTTTTTGACCATTGGACTTTTTAAATTTTTAATTAGTAACGGGCACGAGGCATTAATTTCCATTGAGTTCGCATACCAACTCCGGGGCCTTGTTAACAATCACCATTTTATTTGCGTTTAATAATAAGCTAATTTTGAGTTTCTAAGAACCATATTTCATACCAATAAGTTTTCATGGTGCAGTAAAACTTGCCATCTTTTTACAGCATTATAATTTGCGAATTGTATGGTATCATGTCATCGATGTTGTATTATTTGCAAATTGCACTCGAATATATTTAAAACAAATTTATTGTTGTATCTTAACTATCATTATTTCAGTCATTGCTGAATTTTGATCGGATATTTTAACACCAATCCGAATAATACTTCAAATTTCCATGTACCGAGTTCTTCTCTAATTATTAAATTGTATGCCGAATTGTGCTATCAGGGCTCCTGGGAATATAAGATCCGAACTTGAGCAAAAATTTGAGATGACTCATATTTTGGATGAGGAGCCAATGAGGTCTGCCATCTATAATGATTGCTTGGTCATTGCATCTTTTTGTAGTTTTCGTTTAATATAGTTCACCCTGACTCAGCGCCCCTCTGGAATGAGTACAGCCTTTCTAAAAAATAGTTTGACCCTACCTCCTCTCCTATATTCCTTCATGTTATAATGTATGTGACACTGTTAGACAAAGAGAACCTATTTACGGAACGTTCTAGAGCCTTCAATTCATATAGCGGAATTGTTCTCATGTGGATTGTAACATGCCTTGATTAGCCTAATCACATTATTCGTATGAATCATATGATCCACTTTTGGTGTTAGAGAGTCTTAACTTTAATTTTCATAGAATTTCAGTGTTATCAAACCCGCTAATCTGTCTTGTTTGTATTATGAATTTAGTTCTTGGTTGTCATACATCCTTCACTATGAAGGATGGATCGTCTTATTGCTCTCGAGGAAGGATATGTCTGATCATAAATGGAATAATTTCCATCTAGCAAACTAGCATGACCGTGAGATGGTTCAAATGATAAAGGAGAACTTAACATATAAGTTGTTGCTTAGTACATGGTAGAGCTTCTGTATAATGAAGGAAAAGATAGTATACAAATTGAGTGGCGCTATGTGGTCGTATAACATCTGTGAACGAATGACTTGGTTTGCGACCTCGTCATTTTTTTTCTTTTAAAATGCAGCAGGAGAATGCAAAAACAGAGACTTTTGAGGACCTTCAAGCATTGTTCGAGGAGATGTTCCAAGAGAATATGCAAGCTTTCAGTTCGGTTGCACAAAACCCATCTTCAAACAGCAGCAATAACAGCCCGGGACAGGTGAAGATGGAGTTCGGACCACCTGAGTCTCATGCTCAAAAGTTTTGTTTAGGGGTGAGTCCACATCTTTGTTTTGGTTTATGTGGTGATTGATGTTGAGGGCCCGGCAGAATGACTTCTAATTATGCGCATCTTAGCTCTGAAACAACTTGTTGGGGCCCAACATTCTCTACTGGCACTGATATTTTTTTCCAACTTAACCACCCAATTGGACTCTAATATGGTGGTTTTATCTAAAAAGGCCCGACTGTTATTGAATAAAGGTCCCCCCACTTTCTGAATCTTGTGTTTGATGGTTCCCTTTGCCAATATGGGACCATTCAATTGATCCCCAATTCCTAACAATTGTGTCTGTTGTGTTTTGGTCAGGCGGAGGGAAGCATGGAAGATTCAAGGGGAAGAGGAGGTAGCTGGAGGCGGAGAAGCTCTGGAAAGCAGAAGGCGTCCTCTCGACATTCCAAAATCTCGGTTTGAAACAAAAGATGTATGTCACTTTTGGACAAATAATACCCGCCCACACAATGCGATGCGATAGGCAATGGTGGTAACCTGAACCTCCACCCACCCAACAAGAGCTAAAAGGCTATGTGGTGGTGGTGGTGGTGGTGGTGGTGGTGGTGGTGGGTGGTGGTTGTGGTGGGCTTACTGTTTTTTTTGATCGGGTGGGGCGCTTACTGTTTTTTTTTTGATCGGGTGGTGGGGTTAGTGTTGCTCCTCCTTTTAATACTTTTTGGGTTGGTATATGATATTTTTAGTTGCAGCAGCATACAACTCATGATTGAACTTCGTTTTTCTGTAACCATTCCGTTCATTGAATTCAATGAATTACTCCTCTTTCGACTGTTGAATGTTAAATAATAATAATAATAATAATAATGACAATTTTTTTTTCACATAAAAAATGTAATAATTTTAAAATTTTAAATTAATTTTTTACAGAATTTATATTTTTTGAAAAACGTATGTTGATATTTTTGAAATGAGATCAGTCAACAGAAAAAAAAAATTTTATGCAAATTTATAATTTTTTTTGCATAACGTAAACCCATTTTCTAACTAGTTATGTTTTTAAAAGTCAAAATTGCTTTCAAATTCGAATGTGGCGCTGTTAAATTAGCTGGAGGAGTTGGGATGATTCTTGCCAGCACTGCCAGTACAGGACCAAGTAAGAGTGCGGATGTTCATATTCTGCCTACTACTATGGTTGATCCAACGGCCGGCTATAAGATAAAAAACTATGTCAAATCCGAGAAGAATCCTACGGCCACTATTGTTCCACGTGGAGGAACAGTAATTGGTCCATCTCCACCAGCCCCACAGGTTGCGTCTTTCTCTGGACGTGGACCCAAGGAAGTCACTCCAGAAATTATCAAACCGGATGTGATAGCTCCAGGGGTGAACATATTAGCGAGTTGGACCGATGCAGTGAGTCCGTCCGAGTTGGAGATGGACCCGAGACGAATTGAGTTCAATATTCAATCGGGTACATCTATGGCTTGCCCACACGTGAGTGGGCTAGCTGCTTTGCTCCGTAAGGCCCATCCAAAGTGGAGCCCAGCAGCTATTAAATCAGCTATCATGACAACTGCTTTTAATTTAGATAAAGCAGGTGGGAATATTAAAGATATCTCAACTGGCAAAGAATCTACACCGTTCGAACATGGGTCCGGACACCTGGACCCTAATCGAGCCGTTGATCCGGGTTTGGTCTATGATCTTGATGTTGATGATTACATCAGCTTCCTATGCTCCATTAAATATGATGAAGCTCGTATATCAGTCTTAGTCAAAGATCGAACTGTTGACTGCTCTAAAATGGGCTTTGCAAATGGGCCCGGTGATCTCAACTACCCATCTTTCTCCGTCGTTGTTAAGTCCGATAACGACGTCGTTAGATATAGGAGAGTTGCGAAGAACGTTGGGAAATCGGTCGATGCGGTTTACGAGGTTAAGGTAACGAAGAGCGCGGCCGTTGATGTGGAGGTGATACTGAGTAAGTTAGTGTTTAGTGCACAGAATCAGAGCCTTTCTTATGATATCAAGGTTATAACTTATAAGTGTGGCTGATCAAACGGATAGGGAGCCAAAATTTGGTGCCATAGAGTGGACTGATGGGGCCCATGTAGTTCGAAGCCCAATCGCGTATACATGGGGGGGTTCATCATATCTGTCGTCCATCTAAGAGTGAGATTTGATTAGTGTCTAACGGGTAGGATCTTTTATTTATAAGAAGGGCGGTAATACAACTCTGTTAAAGTTGTATTTAAAATTAATAAAAATTAAATGAGAAATGGATGAAAAGGAGATATGGGGTTAATTGAGGTGCCCTTGACCTCAAAGATAGTTTTGATTCAATTGAGGGAACCAATGGCTCAACTCTAACTCAACTTGAAGCCATACAAACCTCAAATAATAATTTTCCTACCTTTTTAATTATTTTGCACTTCTCAAATAGAGTTTACATAAACAGTACCCACTAACCACAATACTTAAAAATAAGAAACAATAACAATTAAACCCACTACTCACTCAACTCTCCCATGTATACAATTAAAATAAAATCCCTAAAAGTAGGTTCAAACTATAGTAGCTACTCAAACAACTAACCCTACTTAATAGGATGCACAATCCATTATCTACAAAATTTTAATTAATTAATAATAATTATTATTAAGTTTATGAGAATTTAACTCAAAACTAATTAGTAATGAGTGGTGTGACCTAGGATCATTATATATTAGGTTTGATAGGCTCTCATATCCCATGTGGGACTATTCTCATCATGCCCCTCACGTGTGGCATTCTTTTTGCTCCTAATACGTAGAACTTTTTTTTGGGTAGCGGGGAGCATGTGTGGTCGTTGGACCTATCACGTGTGGGCCTGCGCTCTGATACTATATTAAGTTTGTGGGCATCCAACTCAAAACTAATTTGCAATGAGTGCAATGCCTCAAGATCTTTATATACTGGATTTGCAAGGCTCTCATATCCCACGTAGAACTATTCTTATCAATAATAATAATAATAATAATAATAATAATAATAATAATAATAATAATAATAATAATAATAATAATAATAATAATAATAATAATAATAATAAAAGAAGAGATGAACTAACTATGACTTTGATAGGCTAAGAATGATTTTCTCTCTATTGATTTTTTATTTTTATTTTTGTATTAAGTAAATAAAAGCACTATACATGTGCTCTTCACTGTAGATTTATTTATTTTTATTGAGAACGGATCAGCTTACAGCCTTATATGTACATGTTATATGTACAGGCTTGTGTGAGACCCACATGAGGTTGATCTAAGAGCTGAAGTTTTGTGAGGATGTTCTCCTCACCATATAGATCATCTTCACCAAAAATCAGTTCATTCTAAAACTTCTAGCCCCAGCGACAATTGAATCGGAAGTTGATTAAAAATTAACGGTAAAAAATGAATGATGAGAAGAAGAGTCAATGTTTGATGGGGTTAAAAATTTTAGAATGGACTGATTTTTGGTGAAGTTGATCTACATGATGAGGAGAACATCTCTACAAAATCAACTCTTAAATCAACCTCATGTGGACCCACAAGAGTCTGTACATATAATCTGTATATATAAGGCTGTAAACCGATCCAGACTCTTTTTTATTATGTTGGGTTTGTTTTCTGCACCTGTTTATGGGCTTACATAGAGATAGATTTAAGGGCTGATTTTGGTTTGCATGATAGATCATAATTATAAAAAAAAAATCAGCCTTTCGATCATTTTTGTGTGGGCACAAGTGTAAGTGAAGTGTAAGAATAAGGTGGTTGAAAAACATAAATATATATCTAGATATATCATATCCATTTGTAGGTGAGGTGTAGACACCCTAATTTTGCCCACCTTCACTCATGGAGTACTTTGAGATTCTCATTAATCACCCACAAAAATAACCCTAAATAGTGTTCAAAATCAAGCCAAAAATAGCCCAGAAACAAAGCTCAAAACCTTGCTAAAAAATAGCATAAAACCATCCAAAAAATAAGCCAAAAATGTCCCAAAAGTGAGGGTTCTACAGCACACCTGATTTTGCACACCGCAGAAGGTGTTTTACCTCCCTTGGCATAGTTGGTTGACTTGATTTTGGTTCTCACTGAGATTACGATGTTAGTATAACTCAATCTTTCTTGGTTACAAAATTTTTGATGGAGCGAAGTTACTTTGACCTGCTTTTGAGTGGTTTTAATGTAGCAAAGTTGCTTTGACTTGGTTCTAAGTGATTTTGATGGAACAAAGTTGCTTTGACTTGTTTCCAAGAGATTTTGATGTAGCCAAGTTGCTTTGACTTGCTTCTAAGTGATTTTGATGGAACAAAGTTGCTTTGACTTGTTTCCAAGAGATTTTGATGGAGCATAGTTACTTTGACCTGCCTCCAAGTGATTTTGACTGAGCAAGAACTTTAACCTACTTCTGAATGGTTTTAAATGAGCAAGAGCTTTGACCTGCTACAGACTGACCTTGATAAGGCAAGAGCTTTGCATTGCCTCCAAGTGAGTTTGACGGAGCAAGAGTTTTGACCTGCTTCTTGTTGATGTTGATGTAGCCAGGTTTCTTTGACTTGCTGTTGATCAATGTTTGATGGAGCAAAGTTACTTTGACTTATTTCTAAGTGGTTTTGATGGAGCAAAGTTGCTTTCACTCTCTCCTAAAGCTTTTTCGGCTTAAGGATTTCTTTTATCTTTCGTTTTGAACCTTTGTTAGACATGATTTTCCATTTGGGGATTCATTTTGCCTCTTGCTTGGACTTTCTGGATCTCGAGTTTTCTATAGAATTTCTTTTGCCCTTAGTTTGGGTCTTTTAACTTCTTTGGGGATTCATATTCTCCCTTGGATTTGAACTTGGTGAACGTTGAATCTTCTTGGGATATTTCTTTTTTTTTCTAAATTTGAACTTGACTCCTTTAGGGAATTTCTTTTTGCCCCTAGCTTGGATTTTGGACTTTGACATTTTGGTATTGCCCAATTTATTTTGGGTGGGAGAGAGATATTTGGCTTTTGGATACAAATGAAATAATTAGGCTCAAAATTTAGCTATTAGTGACATGAATTTTTCTTTTTAGGTTCATTCTTTGGATAACTGGTTGTCAAAGAAGGCTCTTTTTTTATTCTTTTTTTGGCGTAGGTTGCCTCTTGTTTCAAGTTTGAATAACTTACCTCTAATGATGTATTTCTTGAGTTGACTAACACTTGGCAGTCTCTATTGATCTCAGATGCTTTCATTTTTGAGTTGTACGTTTTTAGCTTTCTTAATCTCCTCTTTTCTTGGACTTGGATTAATGGATGAGTGAACTACTTCATAGCTTGGCCATTGGAATGGGATTGAGCCGACTTGGGCTTGGTTATGAAATAATTTTATGCCGGTTTGGATATGGTCTGTTGAGATAATTTTTGGGCTCACCTTTGTGGCTCCATTATAAAGAGGACACGATCCAGGTGCCTACAACGCTCTGGGTGCCTACAGCGCTTTGCACCCAACTGCTTGAGTTCGAGACTCGAGTATATGCTGCTATAGCAAGAAAGAAGAGTGACATCCGGGAATCCCTGAAAAAACCTCATTGTGTCCAAAAGACCCATAGAATCTATGTTTTCAAAATATTTGCTAATCAGATCTGGACAATTCCAAATAAGACGAGAACTTTGAACCACCTTCTTGGAATAGAATTGGGGCTGGTTTAGGCTTAGTCCACTGAGATGATTCTTGGGCTCTTCTTTGTGGCTCCATTATAAGGAGGACAAAATTGAAGTATCTATAGATGCCCTTCTTTGGTAAAGGTCCATTTTGTAGACCGTATGCCAAAGTAAAGACACCCGAACTTTGGGTGGTAAGGTCTGCATTTTTCAGTGGGACCTTTTCTCCACGTTTCGAGGCAGACTTTCTTCTGATCCTTTAGCTTGATCTCGTTTTTTATGATGATTTCCGTATCCTGGCCTTTATTTGCCCTCTTTTTTTTTTTATCTTTTTCTCTTTTTAGGGTTTCCCAAGGGTGCACGTGCCCCTTGATGTCTTTGCCTTTAAAAGGAAAGTTTCTACTTTCCTTTTAGGGAAAAGCCCCCTAACCTCGAATCTCGCTGCTCCTCGCCGACCTTCGTCATTCCATTCTTGTCGTTCCTTGCCGCCGCACCTTTGAGCTCTCTCGTCACTTTTTTCCTCGTCGTACTCTGATCTATCTCCGTCGATCGTCAATTTCGCTCAGGTGGAATGGATTTAACTTTGTGTTTCTTCATTCTTATGATTATGCTCCAACTGTGTATAAATTTCATGATTGCGTTCATCGTGCGGGTGATATGGGTTAATTGATGGCTCGTTGTTGTGGGGAGGTTGTCGCCGATGAGGTCGGTGGTGGCTTCTAATGTCTCACGGTCGTGTTTTTTTTTTCGTAAACCTCCTCCTTTTGTAATGGTTTCCCCTTGAATCAATAGAGATTATTTACCTTTTTGAAATTTTGCATGTGTTTGTAAGAGAAATGCATGGCCGAAAAAAAAATGGTCGCCAGAGAGCTCGAACAGGTCGAAAAAACGATCGATTATACCAGCTGGTTCAAAGTACTGAAGAGATTTTCTTGTTTGAGCAGCTGTGGTTCGAACCAAAAATCATCTGAAGTCAAAATTTTTTGGTTGGAGCAGCTGGTTTGAACCAGAAATCAACTGAAGTCATTTTATTTTTTTTAAATTTTTTTTGATGAGTAACAGCTGGTTCGAACTAGATATCAGCTGTCGAAAAAAGTTTTTTTTGTTTTTTATAAGTAGCAGCTAGTTCGAACAAAAAATCATCTGAAGTCAAAAAAAATTTATTTTTTATTTTTTATTTTTAATTTTTTAAATTTTTTTTTATGAGTAGCAGCTGGTTTGAACCAAAAATCGTCTGAAGTCAATTTTTTTTAAGGATATTGCCTTAGATGTCTAACTTTGAATAGTTCATGAAACACTCTAAACATCTTAAAACTTCTGTCATAGGCTTTTACAAAAAGTTGTTCTTTTTTTTTGACAACAACATGCTTTTGATTAAACTCTGCCCCGACTTCTTTGATTCCAGATTAGTTTTGCAGGAAAATTTTTCAATGAAAAAGAGACAAAATTAGGTTCAACTTTTATCTTCGAAGAACGATGATTTTACCTTTGTAGGGGTCTTTGAGGTTCAAGTTGCCCCTGACCAATGTTTAAGCTGCTTAAATGAGTTTTTTTTATCACTCTACTATTTGGATGGGTTGGAAGTGCCATTTAGTTATGAAGAAGGGTCCTCAACTTGCATTCTTGTTGACATCACCTCATATAAAATTTAGACGCCCTCTACAAAGAGTTGAAGATTTCTAATATAATGTGCGCCTTCTCTTATTGCATCTTCTATTTGAGTTCTTGACTTTATTAAATCTGACATCTGATGGTGGGCTACAAGACTTAAAGGCAACTTATACTCAAGGGTCACATTTTTTAAAATCATGGCAATTTGTTCTTCCTCTGTTGGGCAATCAATCATTTCTCGGATTTTTAATTGCCACCTAGCTATATATTCTGTGAAGGATTCGTGCTCTTTCTGCTTTAATGTTTCCAACTTCCTCTTCGTGACCATTGTATCTGAATTTTGCAAAAATTGCTTCATGAAGGCATCAGTTAATGTTGGCCATGTGGGTATAACCTTCCGATCTAAAGCCACAAACCATCTCAAACCAAGCTCGGTGAGACTTCGCTGGAATAAGTAAGCCAATAATTCGTTACTAATTCCTAATGGCTTTAGGTATCCCATATAGGATGTGAGGTGGGCCCTCGGGCACCCGAACTCATCATACTTTTCCATTTTAGGAAACTTGAAGTTTGGGGGGAGTTTCTCTGATGGAGCTTGATACCATGCGTCTGCATCATAGGTTCCCATCTTGGACTTGAGAAATTCCACCTTCATTTTTTGGAATTCCTGGTACATCAAAGTTCTTTTCCATTTTTCTATTTCTGAATTCTCACCTTGTTGATATTCGGTCTTGTTTGGTACTCGACTCTTGAGTGGTACTGGTTCTTCGGTCGTGACATGAACCGAACAGAGTTGTGTCAATCCCATAATTTTTTATGTTCCTTCCTTTTGTAGTAAAGCTTCCGCCATGGAAGTCTCCCCCTTCTCTGTATTTTCTGGAATTGTTACACCTTTAGCTTTTTATTTTAATAGTATGAGGGAGAGTTTATCCATGAGAATTTCATCAATGTAGGCTTCCATGGTCTTCCTAATACTCCTGTGAGTCATTTGTGGTTCATCCATTTCTTCTTGATCAGACATTTTTTCCTTCCGAATTAGTCTCTTTAACGGTCTAATTCAAACAAGTTGGGAACCCTCAACAAACGATTCTTCAGATTTTTTCGTGATTATTATCTTTCGCTGAACAAATTTTATATACCTTGCACTTGGATTTTTCAAGAGAACTGTTAGTTCTTGTAACAATTCTGTTATGATAATGCCTTAGTCACTTAGTGTTTCATGAATGCAATCCTATTAGGTTTTTTCCAAGGTTTTTTTTAAGTGATGTTCAGAAACTAAGATTTTCCTAGGATTTTCTTTTTGAAAGCTAGGGTTTTCTTAGGACTTTTCGTTTTGAAAAGTGATATTCACAAACTAGGATTTTCCTAAGGTTTTTCTTATGAAAGCTAGGATTTTCCTAGGGTTTTTTTATTTTAAAAAGTGATATTCACAAACTAGGATTTTCCTAGGTTCTTTTTGAAAGTTAAGATTTTCCTAGAGTTTTTCATTTTGAAAAGTGACATTCACAAATTAGGATTTTTCAAATTTTTTCTTTTTGAAAAGTGATATTCACAAACTAGGATTTTCCTAGGGTTTTCTTTTTGAAAGCTAGGATTTTCTAGCTTTGTTTTGAAAATTGATATTCACTTACTAGGATTTTCCTAGGGTTTTCTTTTTGAAAGCTAGGATTTTCCTAGGTTTTTCATTTTGAAAAGTGATATTCACTAACCCAATCAGAATTTACAATAAATATCAGAAAATATCCCTAATTACTTTTCAAGTCGAGTTCTTGGTTTAGAACATCTCCAGCAGAGTCGCCAACTGTAGCACCCTCACTTTTGGGACATTTTTGGGCTTATTTTTTGGATGGTTTTGAGCTCTTTTTTAGCAAAGTTTTGAGCTTTATTTTTGGGTTATTTTTTGCTTGATTTTGAACTCTATTTAGGGTTATTTTTGTGGGTGATTAATGAGAATCTCAAAGTATTCTATGAGTGAAGGTAGGCAAAATTAGGGTGTCTACATGAGGCATGGGATTTTTCCTCCTCTTAGTGGTATTTTTGGGCCATCGCAAAGGGTAATTGAGGAGGGATTTCATCATCAAAATGTTGAGAGTCACGACTAATCAAGGAAGGAGTACACTGATTGCCCAATAGGATTGATTATGTGCCCATATATCAGTTTGGAGACTAGTATTGCAGAGACCTGGAAGAAGTGATTTGATTTTATCAAATCCTGAGAGGTGGGGGCTTTTCACGTTGAAAAAACAATACGGTTAAATTGTCTCTAAACTGCATGTGGGTTCCACATGAGTACGTATACAGAAAATTGGGGTTTAGACTATTATATTGTAATTAATTAGTATTTAGTATTCATAATTTTAAAATATTTTTTGGTCCTAAATGATAGTAAGTGAAATATTTGTATTGTAATTGACAATAATATCTTTATTTTTGTAACCAAACCAAATATTCTCAACTTACTACAATTTCTAATTCCTCCTCAAAAAAAAACTACAATTTCTAATTTTTCTTAATTTTGTAAAAGAATATATTAAAATTAGATGGATGGCTCAGATGTCATCGAAATTTGAAAAATATTAAAACTAAGAATTGAGGTTCATATCATGTGGGTAATAGCCATACACGTGTAAATTAGTATAAAATTTTGTAATAACTTGTCTGCAATTATCAAGAAGATATGGATGATTAGAATTCTTAAAAATAAGAAGTTTATAGTAGGGGTGTCAATGGGTACCAAAATACCCAGAACCGAACTGGTACCGAAACCGTTTTTTGCGATTCCGAGACCTCATTTTGTAGATCCGATAAATTTCGGATCCATTTCGGATCTACCCATTTTGGATCCGTTTAATTTCAGATCCACCCAACGGGTACCCGCGGGTACCCGGTTCCGTATAAATTTTATAATTTTATAGTTTAATTTACTATTATATAATAGTTTTTTTAATTTTTTTAATTAAAAAAAGAAACCAATGACTATTATATAATAAATTTTATAATAAAATAAATTTATAATTGAATAAAATACGAAAATACAAAATACAAATAGGTTTTATGTGAAAAAAATAAAAAATTAATAATTAAAAACGGGTATCGGGTACCCGCGGATCCTAGCGGTACCGGATCCGGAACCACCAATTGAGGTTTTGGAACCGGAACCGAAACAGAAAAAGATCCGGAACCGCTTCATATTAACGGGATCGGATCTGGAACCTTTAGGTTCCGATCCGGAACCGTCTCGTTGACACCCGTAGTTTATAGTTATTACACTGATTCTTTAAACTGTTTCAAAAGTGTTGAGACAGTTACAAAAGGGTAATTAAAGAAATTTAATTTATAGAAAATGGTTCATGGTGGACTAAATCAATATTTTCAAAAGTTTTAAAGACTAAAAACTATTTTTTTAAATGATTACGAAATTTTTTGTGTATTTTAAAAAATCAAATACTGAACACTAATTATTTTTTTTCATGGGGGGATTTTAAACAATTTTATGTTTGGTTTAATGGCGTGAATTAGTCAGCTTATGAAATCACAACGGTCAATGTGTAACTCGCCATGGGAAATGGCATTTGAACTCAAAAGTATGAGTCTTTTACTCTATGAACCCTAAAATTACAAGTTTATTACATTTACCATCTTGAAATTGAATATACTCTTTAAAAACAATGTTTTCGAAACCCGATCACAAAAATTACCCTAGATTTTAGATTCCATTTTTGCTCTCCAGTACACAACTGGTAACTAACTTTTCTAATTAATTTCCCCTTTCCTTCAATCTTCTTCTCCAGCCCAACATCCGAGCTCCTCTCTAAAACTCAAAAGTCTATTAGATAATTAATTGGCATGATGGAGGTGTGTTGTAACTTGTGAACTTGTATCAATTAATATTTGGCAAACAGAGTGACATAGTCTTCTTTAATTCTGTTAGATATCAAAGAGAGCGAAAGAAGAGAGAAAATAATAGCAAACATAGCTATGTTGATTGTAGAGAAGTACAAGAGTAAGTCCTCATCCACTACCAATAGAAATGATCAAAGGGAGATGATCGGTTTTGTTACTTATGTTTCCATCTTGGCTTAGAGGCTGATTGATGAGCTCTCTTGGGTGAAGAAAGTTGCAAACGATACAGATAAATTTGAGTACCTCAAGCCAGAAACAGGGTCAATATGTTGTATTTGCCCTATTCCATTCCCATCTCAATAAAGCATTTGGTTGCAATTAATGTTTTGGGATTAATCGATTTCCAATCAATTTTCTCTGTAAGAGATCTAGTCCTTTCCATCATTGAATCTTTACATATTAGAAGATAAGAATTTGAGTTTTAGGGAGAGGGAGGGGATGGCGGATCATGGAAGACATTAAAAAAATAGAAAATGTAAAAAAAAGTCCTTATTTTATCTCACTAAAATACTTTTATCATTTTAATCCTTATTTTTTTAGACTTTGCGAATTTAGTCCTTAAAAAATTATAGTATTATGATTTTAGTCCCTAAAAATTAAAAAAATATGTGAATGATTTTAAAAAAAAACCTGAGATACTCTTGTTCACATTTTCTAACCTTAAATCTCGTAGTACCATCCCATTTGAATAAAAAAATTAGATTTTTGACCCTTTTAGGCGTAAAATTAAACTTAGAATTTCCTTCAAAAGTAGGTATTGTGGAGAAAATTATGAGTTATGAGCAGAAAGTTACATGTGAAATACTGTAGCAGCATCAACTTGGGTTTTAGTTCTAGTTCAAGTTTCTCTCTTATCTCTCTTGCAATTACAAGTTTGTACTTGTAAAAATAAGTTTGAGATTGAATGATAACCAATACCAATAAAACAGAGAATATAAAGTTGACTAAGCTTACAAAAATCGCATAAACAAAAGGGATTATGCAATTATGTCACTTTTGCTTATGCAATTTTTGTAAGCTTAATTAGATAATTTTTTATTCATCAAATATTCTGTTTTATTTGTATTGGTGACCATACAATTTCAAACTTACAATTAAAAAACTTAGAATTGCAATTACAAAATTAGACCTGTAATTAAAAGTTTAGACCTGTAATTTCAAGTTCAAAATTGCAACTATAAGTTCAAAATTGTAATTACAAGATGTCAAACTTGCAATCTTAAGTTTGAAATCTGTTTTTTAGAGTTTTAATGCAAGTTTGAACTTGCAAATCATATAGTTTGGATTGAAAACTATTTTTTGCAAGTTTGAACTTGCAAATCATGTTAGTTTCGATTGAAATTTATTTTTTTTATTTTTATGCAAGTTTGAACTTGTAAATCATGTTTGTTTTGATTAAAATTTATTTTTGTGATTTTTAATTCAAGTTTGAACTTACAAATCATGTATTTTTTTAATGAAATCTATTTTTTGAAGTTTTAATGCAAGTTTGAACTTACGAATCATGTTAGTTTGGATTAAAATTTATTTTTGTGATTTTAATACAATTCTAACTTACAAACGCAAGTTTAAACTTGTAAATCATGTTTTTTTGATTGAAATCTATTTATTGGAGTTTTAATGTAAGTTTGAACTTGCAAATCATGTAGTTTGGATTGAAAACTATTTTTTGCAAGTTTGGACTTCTAAATCATGTTAGTTTGGATTAAAATTTATTTTTGTGATTTTTAATGCAAGTTTAAACTTACAAATGCACGTTTAAACTTGCAAATCATGTATTTTTATTAAAATATATTTTTTAGAGTTTTAATACCAGTTTGAACTTGCAAATCATGTAGTTTGGATTGAAACGATTTTTTCCAAGTTTGAACTTGCAAATCATGTTAAATTGGATTAAAATTTATTTTTGCGGTTTTTAATGCAAGTTTGAACTTGCAAATCATGTAGTTTTTTATTGAAATCTATTTTTTAGAGTTTTAATACAAGTTTGAACTTGCAAATCATGTTAGTTTAGACTTACTTTAGCAAGTTTATACTTGCAATTGTAAGTTCAAACTCACTTTTGCAAGTTCAGAATTATAATTGCAAGTTCAAACTTGCAACTACAAGTCCAGACCTGCTTTAGCAAGTTCAGACATACTTAAGCAAGTTCAAACCTACAATTGCAAGTTCAGAATTGCAATTGCAACTTCAAACTTAATTTTGCAAGTTCAGACTTGCTACAACAAGTTCAGACTTGCAATTTTAAGTTTAGACCTGCTTTAGCAAATTCAGACTTATAATTGCAAGTTCAGACCTGCAATTGTAAGTCCATACCCTTCCAATTATACGTTCAGAATTGCAATTACAAGTTCAAACTTGCTTTAGCAAGTTTAGACTTGTAATTGGAAGTCTAGACCTTCTTTAGCAAGTTCAGATCTATAATTGCAAGTCTAGACCAGTTATAGCAAGTTTAGAATTGCAATTGCGAGTTAAGATTTGGTTTGATAAGTTCAGACCTACAATTAAAAGTTTAGAACTGCAATTGTAAATTTATACTTAAATTTATAAGTTCAGACCTGCAATAGCAAGTCCAGACCTGTAATTGCAAGTCCAAACCTTCAAATAGAAATTCAGACCTGCAATAGCAAGTCCATACATATTTTAGCAAGTTCATACCTACAATTAAAAGTTCATACTTACAAAACCAAGACCAGACCTGCTTTAGTAAGTTCAGACCTACAATTGCAAGAGAGAGAAGTTGAGCTATAATCCGAATTGATGCTGCTACTGTATTTCGTATGTAACTTTCTGCTCGTAACTCAGAATTTTCTCTACTATACCTACTTTCAAAGGAAATTCGATTTTGCACAACTTTTAACGAATAGACGAAGTCCAATTCTCCTCTTAAAGGGGTTAAAAATTAACTTTTTTGTTCTGACGGGATTTACTACAAGATTCAAAGCTTTGAAATATAATATTTTTAACAGTTAGTTATTTCTTTTTAAAACTATGGACTAAATTCATAAATATTTTTATCCATTAGATTAAAAATACAAGGCTTATGAAAATAGGGACTAAATTCACAAAATCTCTTTAAAAAAAGAAAAAAGAAAGTAGAGAATCTAGGTCCATTAGTGATTAATGAAGGGTAAAAGGGGTATTTAAAAAATTTAAGGTCACTTTTGTAACAAAGTTGAAAAAGTAAGATTTTTTAAGAGTTTATTAAAATTCAAGGTAGTACACGGTTTAGCCGATCTTATTACTAAAGAGTCAACACGAAAAATTAGAACCTGACCCGCTTTGAGGCGTGGTCCATATTTGGATATACATACATTTTCACAAATAAACTGTCCAAGACTAATTATTGTCGATGTCTCTTCACAATAATCGTGATGTAGAAAATACCAATTTACACCTCCATGTTGTGGTTGTGGAGGTGTAAATTTACAACTTTAGAGTGCATACGGTAAAAGACTCTAAAATTATTTATATTCAGGCTAAACATAAATATGGGGCCCACAGGACACCGATCCAAGGGCTGAAATTTGATGAAGACTATGTTCTCTTCGTCATGTAAATTATCTTCACAAATAATCAGTTCATTCTAAAACTTCTAACTTTCTCACCATTGATTTTCAATCAACTTCAAATCATTTTTGGTGGTGTTAAAAAATTTAGAATGAACTGATTTTTTTGCGAGGATGATCTACATGATGTGGAGAACATATTTACCAAATTTTAGCTCTTGGATCGGTCTCACGTGGGCCCCACACTATTTATATTTAGTCCAAACATAAACAGTTTTATGTTCACGAAACAGTGTCCCTCGCCCAATTAACGCCTTGTAAATCACATAAATATCTCTTGAGGGGAAAGTTTAGAGGGTGATAGATGGAGACATGATTAGCTGGAAGACATTGATGAAATTTGATAAGAGTTATTATCTCTTCGGAAGATCTTTCATTTTCTCATTTTCCTTGAGAATTTGATTGGGATGTGACTTTTTGTTTTCTTTTTTTCTCATTGGTTAAGGAAATGGATGACATAATTAATGTTGAATGAAGTTTGGAGAAAAATGGGTTTCTTTGGTGTTATTTTTGAGACCCACCAACGTACATAAAAATCAAGACCTAATAATGTTGTGTTTGATTGCTTGAATTCTAGGGAATTAAGCGTGTTTTGCAAAAATAATACAAATTTTGTTATTTATTTATAATTGGATGCTACCAATTAAGTGCTCACACGACTTAAAAGCGTAATAATAATTGGTTTTCAATATAATTCCGTTAAAGAACTAGATACTCCTTGAAAAATACTTTTACCAAATTAATGAAATTAAACATATATCATATATACATTTCCTTCTAATCAAACACAGCCTCATAATAGTGTATGTAGGGTCTTGAAACTCGTAATAATAATGGGCATATATCATCCAAAAATATCTCAAACAGATTAAAAAAAAATATATTATTTCATTGTAGTGCATCATTCATAAATATCTCAAACAAAAGAAAGACGTATTATTATCATGGTAGCTTTAATTCATTTCATCATCTATAATTGTTGATATAAAATATAATAGGTCATGTTATCGTGTGCCCTTAGGTACACGATAAAGTTCAAATTGTAAGAATATTTTTGTATGTTAGAAGTCTTTAAATCAGCTGCTTTTTTTGTGAGTACTATATTATCATTATTTACATATTTTATACTAAAAATTAGCTCTATCAGATATATCTAACCTACCAAAAAAATTAATTTAAATTTCAACCGTTTACTCACGCTATTAAATTTTAAATTAAGTGTTTATGATGCTAGAGGTTTCCAATTGAATTAATTTTTTTTTTAAATATGAGCTAAATAATGAAAATAACATATTTTTAAAAACCGAGCTCATTTGAGGACCCTATAAGTAAGGGCTAAGCAAAACAAAAACTCTGTAACCTTAACATGTACCCTAATTAAGGGCACACGTTAACAAAATCCAAATATAATTAGGTTTTCTACTCTTTGTATGTAAGTGCATGGGTCCCACAATACACTTTAGGAAGTTCATATTCCATAATACTTCTCTTTAAATGAGCTCCATTATTGTTTGTCTCACCATGTGTGTTGTTGGAAGTTCAATGTCAACAAGTCACATCCGATATCCTTTTTTCACTACAAATAAATTTGCTTATCTTAATTAAGATAAGTTTTCTTATCTAAAGATATTTGTCTTATTGTTTGAAGGAAAATGAAAACTAACCTCATAACCCTTAATAGAACTTATCCATTTCTACACTCCATTGATTTCAGAGAAGTCCTGGTTAAGCTTTTGTATTGTGTGTTGTAAAAAATAGAGTGGAGACTGATGTCTGAAAGGGATCCTATGGGGTTCTATTCTCAAAATGAAATATTTTCCAACTGATAACCCTTAGCATATCAAACTTAATGAAAATAAATAGACAAAACATAAACACTCCAAAATGGGGCTCATGTCTAGGTCTGACACGGACACAGCCCAGACACGACATGGACACATCTCGGACACGTGTTGGAAATGCCTCGTGTGCGTTCCACATAAATTTTAGTTCGGATACCGTTAGACATAGGTAGGACACGTTTTGAATGCCTTTTTTTTTTTATATTTATAAACTTTTTTATTTGAAACATTTAGCTTTGATACATTATTATAACTAATATCTTATTTGTATTTTTATAATTAAATTATTTATATATTTTATTAATTAAATAATTATGCAATCGTATTGTCATGTCCCTGTCCGTATACGTGCTTGTCATATGACAACGAATGACTTTGAATTTCCCCTCATAAATAGTCCCACATTTGTCAATATTCAGAAAGTGTAGATTCCTAAAATTTTGTATTGTGGGACACTTGTAGCTCACAAGACCTAGTCGTCCAATAATTCACCCAACAAAATCGGTCTCCCTTTGTGATCCTTCTTTCTAGCACTCTCCTTTCAAAGCTAAGATCATTTGGACCAATCACTCGGCCACTCTCTCTCTCTCTCCTATTCTCTCACTATAAAACCCCCCAGGAGACTAGGAAACAGATAACAATTTCGTGCTCATAGTAGCCGATATTTCTCTAATTTCGGTTTCTTCTTCACAATCGTGTGGAGTCTCCGATAAATCGGTTTTCGGGCTGGTATCTTTCAATTGTTACACAAAGTTATGAGTCTTCTTGACAAGCTCTGGGACGATACGGTAGCTGGACCAAGACCCGAAAGAGGGCTTGGTAAGTTACGAAGATCCGATTCCGTTCCAAACCCAACATCTCACCCGATCCGTTACACAGACGTTCCGGTCTCTCGCGCCATAACCATAATCAAAGCTAATTCCGATTCGCGCACCTTGTCGACTGATTCTTCTTCCGTTCCTTCATCTCCTGCTGGGTCCAGCACCCCTAACTCTCCTCTCTCACGTACGTTGTGTTCTTAATAATTATCTTGATTTCTGTTACGTTTTAATTAATTGAATGTAACGTTTTTGTTTTTGTATTGTTTTTTATGTAGCGGGCACGCCTAAATGGGACGTGAAGAGACTGATGAGGAGGAAATCGATGTCGGCAGCTGTAGAACGCGCTGAGCCCAGAAGCCCAACGGTTTACGATTGGTCAGTTCTTTCTTATGTGTCCGTTCGTTCGAAGGCTCCTATAGAACTAATCAATAAGTTCATTTTTTTCCCTCCCGAAAAAATCTCTAGCTTATAAATTCCTAAAAAAAATTAGTTGATAATTAAAACTAAAATGAATACTTCAAAAACAAAACTTAAAATTGTATTCAATTTTTGATTGGCTAAAAGGTTAGAAACGATGATATTCTTAATGATGATAATATCCGTAGTAATAAGATAAATAAAAAACAAAAAATCATTCCTTAAATCATCTCGATAGCACAAGTGATGTGCCTATTGTAGAGTAAAATTTTCAGCTATGAGAGAGCATTTAACTATGGTACATCCAGATGAAACTGATTTTAAATTAGTAGGGCATTAAAAAATTGTTGTAGAGTAAAATTTTCAGCTATGAGAGAGCATTTAACTTTGGTACATACAAATGAATCAAAGACTGTTTTTCTTCTTTTTGACTTTTATTTTTTAATCATTTGAGGGCTATAATTGCAAGTGAACTTTATTTTTGTGAAATTCTATTTTCACCCCATATTTTAGTGTGTCTATAGAATCCATATAAAGATGATCTAAGATGATTTCCTTGTCCAATGAATCATTCTATCCCATTAAAAGCTGGTTAAAAAATTAGTGGTAAAATGAATTGTTTAGGATATTTAATTGGTTCTTACTTCTTTGTGTTTGATTTTGGTGTTGCAGGGTCGTGATAAGTGCTATTGATCGATGACCACGGGGAAATGAATGGGTTTTTTTTGACGATTCAGACACTATCTTTTGTACATAACTAATATGTAAAATTAATCCAGAGTTTTTTTTTCTCTTTTTTTTTTTTTTTTCTTTTTTTGTTTTTGATCATGGGTATTCTCGATCACCTTTTGGATGGGACTAATCCCATGACTGTAAGTTGGAGTCTTAATAAGTCTTAATTAACGGCTCATGTATGATCTATATCATGTATGTCTATGGCTACTTGCCTATGTACAATATAACAATTTAACAAAGTTTATTTGTACGAAAAAAAAAACTTTTGTTCATTGGATGTTCGTTAAATTTCATGTTAATTAAGCTTAGACCTTCTCAAATATCTATTCTTTTTTATCAAGAGTGTCATTAGGCAATGTCTTATCTATTTAGTAATAAAATATTGGGTATAGCCCCCTTTTAAAAACCTCTTTTGTGGGGGCTCACATGAAAAGCATCTACGGGCTGATTTTTGAAGAGAATGATCTACATGATGAGGAGAACATAGTTACTTGAAATCTGCCTGTTTTGAAACTTCTAATCTCGAATCTTCCTGTTTTAAATCAATGGTCAAAATAAAAATTTAAAACTTGCAAAAAATTTTAACCTGTCCCTAAAATATTTACAATAGATATTGCTAAAATATAAGCATCTCCAATTCAAATGTTTTGAGATGTCTTTTAAACTAATAAATTTTAGAGGAGAAATAGACATTCTGCTTCACAATGCCTATTCTAAGCCACACCAGCATTATTGACTTTCTTCAGCCTTAGATAAATTGATTGTTGGAAGGAGTCGACCCCACAACTATTTTTTCCTTTCTTTTTCTTTACTTTTTTTGGCGCGTTTCTATGAATTATCTTTTATTATGAAATAAAAATTGTAGATATGGATCCTTATAAACTGAGGTACTTATAATATTTAGGTAAAACTAAAATAAAACCTAATAAGTGGCTTACTTTTATGTTTAACACCGCCTAGAAAGAGCTTTATAAATAAAATCTAAAAATGGGTAAAAAGACATTGATATCCTTTTTAAAACTAAAGAGAGAGAGAGAGAGAGAAAGAAGTTAGAAAGACAGAGATGAATGAAGCGAGAGCAGTGAGGAAAGAGAGAAAGAACAAAACGAGAGAAATTGAGAGAAACGGGGGAGAGAAAGATAGAGATCTGAGTTTGACCAAAAGAACAAGATCAAAATCGCCGAAATTTTGAGAAAAAAGAGATCGAGATCGAACGTGATTTGAGTTTTGAGGTTGAAGAAGATGAAGAAGAGGTTGGAGATGATAAAATTAGTTGCAGATTTAATAGAGTGATTAAGAAGATAAAGTTGCATACTAGCTACTTGCATAATGTACTCACAAACTTGTATGCTACTTGCATACCACTTGTATACCACTTGCATATTATTTTTATACTTGCATACGGCTTGCATATTGTTTGCATTATCAATTTTATTGGCGGATCTGAGATGTCACCGAATTTAATGGCGAATATGAGATCTTTGTTTTTGCAATCTCTCTTAAATCATGAGGAAAAAAAAAGACTAAGATAAGAGAAGACAAATATAACTATAAATGTATTTTTTACAATAAAATAAAGTCATTTTAGCTTCAAAATACAAATTTGTGATACTTGTATATAAAACAAACAAAAATTATATTTTATTTACAAACCCAAGTTGGGTAGGGAAAGTGAAACCCAAGTTAAAATTGGAGATAAACCTCAATTTCATGTATTATTTATGGGTTAAAATCTGTGACGCACTCATTCTTCTAAATATGTGCAACACTCGAATATGTGTGATGCGGCATGATTCACATTTGATTCGGCAAAATAAGAATCCTATATTTTAAATTACAAAAAAACCTTTGGATGTGGTGGGATTCGTTTGGGATACATTTAGGATTCGTATGAGATACATTTGGGACAATTTTGTTATTTTTATGAAAGTTTTTTAAGAAAAAATACTAAATACCTTTTTAGAGCTGCCATTTCTGGTTGTGTTGTCATCTAGATGGTGTTATACGTTTCCTGTTTGTGTTTCAGATGTGGTCCTCGCAATACATTTGACTCTTTTCCCCTAAAAAAATAATGTCTTTTTAGTAATTGAAAGTTTAAATATTTAATGGTCAATTAGAGAATATTTAGTTTGTCACTCTTTATTTTATTTTATTTTACATGAAAATGTCATATAGTGTTGTACTGAATTTTGAGCATATTTATATAAAATTATTTTATTTATACATGTACCCCTCTCCTGTACCCGTATCCCTGTATTTGAATCATTGGGTCCTAATCGGTCCTTCATAGCTTAAAATAATAATAAAACTTTTTGGACTGACCTTTTTACAAAACTTTTGTCAGATACTTATGTGGCAAGGTGGGACCCATCACTTTCCCATCCCAAAAGTGTTATGAGGGATTTCTCAACTTATGTGGCAGTAGGACCCACCATGCCACATAAGCATCGGGCATTTTTTTTTGTAAGCCCGCCGGTCCAAAACGCAGTGCTCCTTAAAATAGTAGCTCCCATACTTAATAGCTACGCGTCCAGTGTACGGAAAACTGCCTTTGGTCTTCCAAACTTAGTAACTCATGGCAACCTTCCGGGCACCCAATGACCTATAACGCTAGTCATTACTCCCACGGTTGCTAGGGAGTAATCTCCACAACCCAAAGTGGCGAAGAACAAATATAATTTGCTAGAAAAGCTGGCTAATGGGGGTATCTCTGCATATGAGAACATAGTAATGGAGAAGGTAATAACCGATATAGGACTCATTTTGGCTAAAGCGCCCGTGCGGGTAGGCTCTCGTCGATCCACCACAAAGGTTAACGCCTGACCCAGTGGGTCCACTAGCAGATTATCCATGTGCCGAGATGCGGTCCGGTCCGAGCATATCCATGAACATATCCATATCTCGCATATTCAAAAATTGCATACCTATAAGCAATAGCAGATCCAGTTCCCATTCGCTCATAGTTGCGAATCTTCCAGATCCACCAAGAAAACGTATGCGCGTTAGCGCAACGGCTTTCACGCCTAATTTATTTTGAGTCAACGTCCAAACACAAAACGAAATATTTTGGTGATTTTTCTTGGAAACTTGTGACAGAATTGCTGTAAACATATTCAGTAGTATGTTTTAGAATCCAATATTTACTGTTTTAGCAAGACCTTGGGGTTTATTGATTCAACAATTTGTAATGGAATTATAAGAAAAGATCCCCCAACACCCTATATGCGCATGTGAGTTGGCAATTCTCCTATAAACTCACTTCACCCTTTCACACGTGTATAATGAGCCTTTAGGTCAACTTAATGTAACATGTATTATCGTGTAAATAGAGTGTAAGAACAAAATGGGTATTAGGTGGCACCACTTGGAGACAAGCCATTGACTAATGTGATCTAAACGATGAGAAGACTTTCGACATATAAAATCAGTCCTTCGATCAACTCCATGTAGAATTCACTGACATGTAAGTAGATTGTAAGAATAAAGTAGGTATTAGGTGGACACACTTAAAAATGACCCATGCATTGATGTGATATGAACGATTAGGAGATCTTCGTGCCAAAAAATTAGCCCTTATATCATATTTGAGTGAGCTTCCGAAAAGGCGCAAGTGGAGTGTAAAATTGAAATGAATTAAATAAAACAAAGAATACAATCGGAATTTTAGGAATTGGTGACGGGAGTAGTTTGAACCAAATTTCGGCGCCTTATAAGAAAGACATAATTTGAAACATGATACTGAATGTCTTAATCATACTTGGTATATATTATTATCATACATATAGAAAAGGGATAAAATAACCTTATATTCCGTGACTCTAGAGTTAGATGTTATGTAGATCATTTTCACTTAAAATCTAGCGTATTCTAAAATTTGTAACTATCATCCAGTAATTCAAAATCAACAGTATCAAATACATCTAAAATTTATTTATTTTTAAGGGCTGATTTGAGGGATTGTAGGTTTTACGACAAAATAAATTTTTAAGGATAACGCTATACTTACAGCAGAATCCTACAGAAATGAGATCTCACGGTAGTGTATATTCACACATCCTCGTGATTTGCATCACATACCCTCATTTTTTAGTAACCCTAGCACTACCAAATTTTTAATCAGAGATGATATTTGGACTGATGGTTTTACAAAAATGGTGCCAGACGCTTATGTGGCAGGGTGAAACCCACCACTTTACTCCTCTCAAAAGTATTTTGAAGGGGTTTCTAATTTACATAGCAATGAGACCCACATAAGCATGGGGCACTGCTTTTAAAGTTGGAACAATTATATAATCATTAGCAATACACCATTTTTCTATGCCTCTGTTACTCAGAGACGCCGTCATAATAAAATAGACAAACTCAAAGACCATAATGGTAATTGGATCTCTACCCCCCAAGAGATCTCTAATTGCCTAACCTCTCATTTCTCACAAATGAGTACTTCTTTTGGGATTGGAGATCTGTCGGATATTTTTAACCTCATCCCTAACTCTATCTCTAATCTGGATAATGATAAATTAATTTCTTCTCCCTCCATTGAAGAGATAAAGCTGGTGGTTTTTTTTATATGCACCCCTCTAAATCTCCAGGGCCAGATAGCTTTCTGGCCATGTTTTATCAACACCAATGGCCTATTATGGAAACCACAGTAGTTAATATGGTTCTTAACTTTTTTCAAACTAAACACAATCTTAAAGAACTAAATCACACTTTCCTTTCCCTGATTCCTAAAACAAACTGTCCTCAGGTGGCTTCTGATTTTCGACCAATCAGTCTTTCTAATATAGCTTATAAGATTATATCGAAAATCCTTGCGAACAGAATGAGACCTTTTTTAGATAAAATAATATCTCCCTATCAAGCTGCTTTTGTTCCTAATAGGCACATAACAGATAACATAATAATGGCACATGAAATTATCCACACTATGAGAAAAAAGAAAGGTAAGTCTAGTTTAATGGGAATCAAAATTGATATGTCTAAAGCTTTTGATAGGGTATAATGAGATTTTCTCCTTAAAATCATGTTAAAAATGGGCTTCTCTCAGGACTGGTGTGATCTTATCCACCAATGTATCTCCACGTCCTCCTTCTCTGTCCTAGTAATTAGAACTCCAGGGCCTCATTTTTTTCCAACTCGTGGTATTAGACAAGGAGGCCCCCTCTCTCCTTCTTTGTTTCTAATCTGTATGGAAGCTTTCTCTAGGTTGCTCAGCAAAGGAGAAGAGAGTAAACAAATCTACGACATTAAGGTCACTCGTCACAGCCCATCTATCAGTCATCTTTTTTTTGCTGACGATTGCCTTATTTTTGCTCGTGCAAATCTAATTGAAGCACGAAACTTGATGGATCTTCTCCAAAGGTTTTGTAAGGCTTCGTGTCAACTGATTAACTTCCAAAAATTAGAATTTTTTTTCTGTCCCAACCTTCTTAGTAAGTTCTGTAGAATGATAATTAGAATTCTTAAAGTTAAAAAAATTGCTTTAAATAATAAATATCTTGGTGTTCTCCTTTTTATTAACAAATCTAAATTTAAATGCTTTGAACAACTTACTGCTAATATTACTAATAGGCTCCAAACTTAGAATGCATGTACCCGACCAGATATTTGTTTTGCTGTAGGCATGGTTAGTCAGTACCACTCCAATCCGGGACGTATGCATTGGGCAACCGTAAAGCATATACTAAAGTACTTGTGAAGGACTAAGAATTATATGCTGGTGTACGGAGGAATAGACTTAGTTCCAGCTGGTTATGCAGATTCTGACTTTCAGTCAGATGTTGACGAGAGAAAGTCGACTTCAGGATATGTTTTCACATTTGGTGGTGAAGCCATCAGCTGGAGGAGCATCAAACAAAAATGCATTGCTGATTCTACCATAGAAGCTGAATATGTAGCTGTTAACAAAGCAGCTAAGGAAGCAGTATGGCTCAAGAAATTTCTAGGGGATCTGGTAGTTGTTCTAGAAGCTACTTCGCCTATTGTTCTTTATTACGACAATAGTGGAGCTGTTGCGAACTCTAAAGAACCTAGAGGTCACAAAGCCAATAAGCACATTCAAAAGAAATACAATCTTGTCAGAGATATCACCAATCGGGAAGATATTGTTGTCACCAAGATTGCGTCGGCGGATAACTTGGCTGATCCATTCACCAAAGCCTTGTCACAAAAGGTTTTTGATTCTCATGTCCATGAGATGGATTTAAAGGAGACATTTGATTGTTTATAGTGCAAGTGGGAGATTGTTGGGGTTATGCCTTAAAAATAATTTTTTTAACATCTATGGTTACTTGATATAACAATTATTTAATTTATCATATTTAACATGCATGGTGAGATTAATATTTTCGATGAATTATTCATATATAAGTGTTGTACATGGAGATAGATATAATTCATTGGTGAATATTTATGTTCGTAGTCTAGATAACTACACGTTATTGGGAAGACTATAATATACTAAAGTCGATCACGTAAGTGATGAAGTAGAGACTTCTAGACTTGTATATATATTGATGTATTTCGAATACATCGAACTAGATCATCGAAAAATACTTTATATTTTATGTCAGCATATTTAAAGTAATTTTACACTACTTTAGGTAAAAGTTCTTAATCCTGAGAATATGTATATACCTTGTATGTAGGTTACAGTTGTTTTATTTTGCAAACAGTGAGGTCAATCGACGAAAAGGTGATCCAATATTTTGAGCAAAATAGATGACTGTGATCTCATAGTAGGATTATAATATTCAACATGGAATCTACTTCAGAGATGTTCACTTAAGTCAATGCATGGAATATTATTCTAAACTGGCCAATGATCTTCTAAAATGTTTAGATGATTATTAGAATAAATAAAATAAATAATGCATTTGATGGTTATGGGTAAATAAGTAATTACCCTAATGGTACTGACTTGTAAATGTTACAAAACCAGAAAGTTTTTGCGAATATCAGAAATAGTGGAGGAACTATTTGCAAATTAAGTAGTGCGAGGGTTTAACAATAATTTCACAAAATCTGGAGGGTTCAAGTCCTTGGTGGACCAACTTGTAATTATTATTTTAGTTCCTGATTTTATAAGAGTTATAAAAGAATTAGGAAACTAAATTAATTAGCTAGATTGTGTGGGACCCAGTTGAGATCTAACAAGGAGTTGGAGAGAGATGGGGATCGACCTCCCTTATATATATTAAGGGAGGGGGCGATTTTTAGAGACCACCTTCTGAAAATCGTTGGCTCCCTCTCTTTCTCATTAATCCTAGTTATTTCTAAACTATCAAAAATCCTAGCCTCTAATATACCTAGAACTAGGGTTTGATCTTGAGGAAGGAGAAACAATTTTGAAGATCTGTTCTGGTGGATTGAAGCAAGAAGAAGAGAACTTCAAAATAGTTTCTTCATCAACCACGCTTCAAAGGTAACAATCCTTCCAACCTTCTTAAGATTCCTAACAACGATTAAGAATAAATTGGGGATCTAGGCAAAGGTTTAAACTTATTTTATTCCGCTGCAATTTAATTTTAAAAACCTAGGATCCCTAACATTATCAACTACTTATCCGCCTCTACTATAGCTCGTCAGATTGGATGACGTACCAAAGGACATTTGGATGACATTCAAGCTCTCACTCTATCTTTTACTTTAGTTTCTTTCTATTATGTACCGCGGGATGTCAACTCAGTTGCGGATGCCCTTGCCTCTCGGGCTAAGGCCTCAACATCTGAAGTTTCATCGACTTCCCTGCCTTCTTTTATTTTCGATATGTTAAACAATGACTGTGATCGATTCTCCTGATGGCCACTCCCACAATAAGATTTTAACCGGTTGTGTGTAGATAGGGATGTCTGCTTACACCCTAGGGACTAGTCGGGTGCTCTAAGATACCCGGATACCCTAGATCTCAAAAANGTAAAATCCATGAACTTCCTACATTTTATTAAAAAATAAAATAAAAAATCTTTTAAGCTTCTTAACATTTTAGAAATTTTTTTTTCTTACAAATCTAAGAGGAGAAGGGTTATTACGCCCCTCCCTTTTGCACCCATCAAAGTCCCCACAGTTTATAGGGCTCTCGTACAGATGATCTAGGGATGCTTTTTTGAAAGGATGTTCTTCTCACTATTTTATCATTATATCCGAAAATCAGTCCGTTCTAAAATTTCTAACCCGGCCCTTCAAATCAACCTTTAAAAAATTTAGAATATTTTATTCTTTTTATTTTATCGTTAACTTTCGATAGACGTTTAATGGGGTTAGAAGTTTTATAATAATTACACTCAGTTAACACGTAATGACAGGTGCTACATAGAGTTGATCCGGATCTAAAAGATGATTTTTTGTATCGATGATCTCCTCATCAGCTCATGGGTCGTCTCTAAGTGGGCGCACTTACACATGCATGTTGGTGGGGTCAATGTAAAGATGATCTAATTAGTGCTAGATTTTTGTGGTGGTGATCTACTCATCAGATAGATCAACATTAGGCGATGGTGCTGGGGGGTGGTGGCGGTGCGACTTCATTTTAGCCGTCACAATGCCCATCTATGTCCCTTTTTTTTTCTTTCTTCCTCCCCTTTTTTAATTAAATACCAAATATGTCCTCTAAGTGTATATTTTTAGTTACATTCAGTCTACGCTTAACCATAGGTACTACATTGAATTGATCCAATTTTTTTTTTATCACGATGATCTCCACCTTATGATTACCTCATAGGAAAATGTAATTAAAAAAGTATAAGTGCAGCGTTAATTACAAATAAAGTAAGTAATTTTAGACTGAACTGATTTTTTTTTTGTTAAGATAATCTCCATATGGTAATGTAAACATCATCATAAAGAATTAGCCAGTGAATTATCCCATATAAGCCCTAATATGTTTTTTAGGGGCGGCTTTACAAGACCGGGGTTATGTATATATAAATGCAAATTAATATAATGCATAAGGTAGCACAAGGACATGCATATGATGGTGCATGAAGTACATTGTACACATTCCTTTGTACATCACATACCTTATCCACCTATTAAAACTTGAGTGATGCTAGAACGTACACACATTTTGGGGGATTGACATCCCTCCCTGAGGTGGACAGTGGTCCACGCCTTGAAGCTTGGAAAAGACGAAATTCGAGGATGTGATTCAAATCACGAGGGGATAATGGCCTTACGATTGGTTTGGGGGAAAAAAATCCCCCAAAATGTGCGTGGCTTTTAGCATTTTCCTTAAAACTTGGACTAAAGTCAATTTATAATCTCTTAAATATTCAATTTTTAATGGTTGATAAAGAATTTAATGTTCACATGCTTAAAAGGAGTATACAAAACAGTTCTCCCCTTTTCATAGGACAAATCTTTAAATTATTTAAAAACAATTCTTTAAAAGATTTTATTAACATGTGCCCTACGGGCGCATGATAAGCTTTTAGGTTTTGTATTTTGTTTAGTTTCTTATGGTTGTCCAAATAGGTTGATTTTTAGATATGTATGTTATTTATACTATTTGGATCATATCTAAAAACTCAGCTCAATCAGAGACCTCTAACATCCTCTAACACCACGGAAACTTAATTTAGACTTTAATAGTGTGAATGAACGGTTGACATTTAAAGTGATTTATTTAGAGGGTTGGATATTTCTAATTGAGCTGATTTTTTGTGAACATTTTATAAATAATGATAATATTATGTCTACAAAAACTGATTTGAAGACCTCTAACTTGCAAAAAAAACTCCTTCAAAAATAACATTATCGTTTGCGATTAGGTCATACGTTATCCAAAAAATGGATTTGAACTCTGCAGTTTTTGTTTTATTAATAATAATTAATTGGAAAAGGACCAAGCTATAATAAAACAAAAGAAAGATATACCCATGTGGTCTCGCACCATGATGGCATGGTCATGCATACATACGTACCATCAAAATTAAAAGATGAGTACGTATATGCATAAAAGAAGCCAAGAAGGAATGGAGCATAAGACGCCTGAGAGAAAAAGAAGCGACGTTTTCGTACCCAATTAAACAGTAGCTGCAAAAGGATTCTGGCGTTCTGCTCCCCGACAGCTGCATGTTGTCTCCACCACATCATCTGCATCGAGATTCCTTGCGGTCCCATCTCTTCACTGGTGGACCCCATTCGTTTCATTTTTTAAAAATTAATCACAATACCAAGCTTGCACAATCCAAATGCATTAAGGTGGTGTTTGTTTTTTTTTTTTTTTTCCTGAAATCTGAATCTGAGACCAACTGAGTCATCTGGATCTGAGAGCATTTAGATCTGACTTGTTTGAATTTCTGAATTATTTTTATAAATGATATCTGACAAACTTGACATTTTTGCCCTTATTTAATTAAAATATATCCATATTAGTTTAGAGTAAGTTATATTAGTAAGCTCGCCAATCAGGGTGGCTCGGATGGTAGGCATCCCCTCCAAATTGGGGGAGATTGTGAATGGAGGATCTCATGTAATGTTAACCGTTAAAAAAAATAAGAAAAAAAAAGCTCAATTTTTAGAGGACCAAACAAGTTAAACTGTAAAAAAGGACGATTTTGTCATTATAATAAACATTAAAGGACAAAACTGTAAAAAGGACGAGTCAGCATATGTTATTTCTATTCAGTAAAATTATTGTGCTGAAAAAAAAACCTCCTTATTTCAGATATTTTGCAGAGTCAAAAATTGACTCAGACACTCTAAAAATAAAAAACAAACAATCTGAAATCTGACTCGGCCCAATTCAGACTCCGAGTCAGATTCAGACATGTTTTTCATAAAAAAACAAACAGCCTCTAAGTATTATCTTTGCTGCACTTAATTATATACAGCTTTATTCTACACGGTAGCTCCTAATACCCAGTTGAATATAGTTTGTACTTGGTCTCCTCCCCCCTGTAGGTTACATTAAAATTAACTTTGATGCCTCTTATATTATAAATAATGATCATATTGGTATTGGATTGGTGCTTCGTGACTACATGCGTGTTTTTAGAGGTTGCAAGATGATTCCATCCAGCTTTCTCTCAGCTGAAGAAGCAGAATGCATGGCTGCCCTTGAAGCAGTCAAATGGGCAAAGGTGCTTCAGCTTCAGCAAGTGTACTTTGAAGGAGATGCCAAAGTTATTATCAACTACTTATCCGCCTCTACTATAGCTCATCAGACCGGATGGTGTACCAAAGGACATTTGGATGACATTCAAGCTCTCTCTCTATCTTTTACTTCAGTTTCTTTCTATTATGTACCGCGGGATGTCAACTCAGTTGCGGATGCCCTTGCCTCTCAGGCTAGGGCCTCAACATCTGAAGTTTCATCGACTTCCGTGTCTTCCTTTAGTTTCGATATGTTAAACAATGACTGTGATGTTTGCTTCATGGCCGGTCCCTCTATTAACTCGTATTCTAGACCAGAGTGCCACTCTATTAACTTGGATTCTCTTACAGTCCATTTTTCCCTCTATGGATAACATTTTCAGATTTGCTGAACTGCCAATTATCCATTCAACTGAAATTTGAACACAAGAAAACACAGAAAAAGAAGAAGAAATTCCAACTTCTTCAGAATGGAAAATTCGATCCTTCCCTGTCAATCAAAACCCCGAATAGCAGAGCTTTTCAAACAAGAAATCCCAACTGAATTTTCCTCAAATTCCATCAAACCCATCGTTTCTATCTGTAAAAGAACCACCCAATTCACTTCAGAACCACACCAGAAAATCACAGACCTCCATATAAATCAACTTTGCCGGAATGGGCAGCTTAGAGAAGCTGTAATTGCTCTGGATTCCTTTGGGAAACGCGGTTCCAAGGTCAAACCCAAAACTTACATCTCCTTATTACAGTCTTGTATTGATTCTGATTCCATCGAAAATGGCCGTAAGCTTCATTCACTAATTGGGTTTGTCCGGGATCTAAACCCATTTGTTGAGACCAAACTTGTTAGTATGTATGCAAAATGTGGCAGTTTGGAAGATGCACGACGGGTATTTGATCAAATGCATGAGAGAAACTTGTTTGCTTGGTCGGCCATGATTGGTGGATACACTAGAGAACAGAGATGGAAAGAAATTCTAGAACTTTTCTTTTGGATGATGGCAGAAGGAATTAATCCAGACGAGTTTCTGTTACCAAAAATCTTACAGGCTTGTGCAAACTTAGGTGATTTTGAGACTGGAAAGCTGATACATTCCTTTGTTGTCCGAAGTGGGATGGATTTATGTGTCCATGTAAATAATTCCATATTGACTATGTATTCTAAGTGTGGGAAAGTGATTTCTGCTAGAAGTCTTCTTGAGAAAATGGATTCAAAGGACCTAATAACATGGAATTCGATTATATCGGGATATTGCCAGAATGGGAAGAACGAAGAAGCCCTGGCATTGTTTGATCGGATGCGTGCTGAGGGAGTTGAACCGGGTCTAGTAACTTGGAATATATTGATTTCTAGTTATAACCAATCAGGAAATTGTGATCAAGCAATGGAACTTATGGAGAAGATGGATGATAATGGGATTTCTCCTGATGTATTTACTTGGACTTCGATGATTTCGGGTTTCACTCAGAATAACAGAAGAAACCAAGCTTTGGAACTTTTTAGGGAAATGATGTTATCAGGGGTTGAACCGAATGGAGTAACCGTTGCAAGTGCACTTTCGGCTTGTGCTTCTTTGAAAGCTTTGAAGAAGGGGAAGGAGCTTCATTCTGTTGGGGTTAGGATAGGATCGATGGGAGATTTATTGATGAGGAATTCACTAGTTGATATGTACTCTAAGTGTGGGAAACTCGAATCGGCTCAACAGGTTTTTGATATGTTCCCAGAGAAAGATGTTTTCACTTGGAATTCCATGATTGGAGGGTATGCACAAGCTGGATACTGTGGGAAAGCTTATGATCTCTTCATGAGGATGCAACACTCGGGTGTTAGGCCAAATGTAGTAACATGGAATTTGATGATCTCAGGTCATATACAAAATGGTGATGAAGATCAAGCCATGGATCTCTTTCGGAAGATGGAAACAGAAGGGGTAATCAAGCGGAATACAGCATCATGGAATTCACTAATTGCGGGTTCACTGCAAAATGGGCAAAAAGACAAAGCTTTAGGGATATTCCGCCAGATGCAATCTTTCCGTGCTAGACCCAATTCAATTACCTTGTTGAGCGTTTTACCAGCATGTGCAAATTTAGTTGCGGTTAGAAAGGTGAAAGAGATCCATAATTGTGCATTTCGTGGAGGTTTAGACTCTGAACTATCAGTTACAAATTCTCTTATAGATACTTATGCCAAGTCAGGGAACATGATCTATTCTAGAGCCATATTTGATGGTCTGCTTTCAAGAGATATCATCTCTTGGAACTCAATCATTGCCGGTTACGTTTTACATGGTTTCCCCAAGATCGCAATTGAGTTATTTGATAGGATGAGACAAGTAGGAATAAAACCAAATAAGGGAACACTTGCAAGTATTATCTTGGCGTACAGTCTTGCAGGAATGGTGGATGAGGGTAAGCAAATCTTCTCTAGTATGATCAAAGATCATCATATTTCACCAGGTTTAGAACATTATTCAGCCATGGTGGAATTATTTGGTCGGTCGGGTAGGCTTGGGGAAGCAACTGAGTTCATTGAGGATATGGCCATAGAACCAAACCCGACTATTTGGGCTACCTTGCTTACGGCCTCTAGGGTCCATGGCAATATTGGGTTGGCAATCCATGCAGCAGAAAATTTAATCAAATTGGAACAAAGAAATTCCGTAATTCATAGGCTATTGTTACAGTTATACGATTTAGGTGGAAAATTCGAAGATGCTTCAAGAATGAGAAAGCTTGAGAAAAGAAGTGTGACTTCAAACTCTCATGGGTGCTGCTGGGTTGAAGTTGGCAGTAAGGTACATACTTTTGTGACAGATGATCAGTCTATACCTAATTCAGATTCTATTCATGCCTGGTTGGATAGGATTAGAGAAGAAATTAAGTTAGCAGTGCCTGATTCTCATGATACCCACCTTAACATTGAGGAGGAAGAGAAGGAAGAGATTAGTGGGGTTCATAGTGAGAAATTAGCAATTGGTTTTTCCCTCATTAGTTCTTCTAATGTACCTCAAAGTATACGAATTGTTAAGAACCTCAGAGTTTGTAGTGATTGCCATAGGACAGCCAAGTTTATCTCTTTGAGATATGGATGTGAAATTTATATGAATGATCCAAAATGTTTTCACCATTTCAAAAATGGGCAGTGTTCTTGTGGAGATTATTGGTGAGGCACAGATGAAGAATGGGATTGTCAAGAGTGATGGAAGTGCCTGAGTTGAAATATGATGACATTGACAGTCGGCATTGATTGGTGTTTTTGAAATGATATACGAGTTTTTAGGAAGGGTGATTGCTGTCTGATCAGATAGGATTGGAAGTGGTTCTTACCGATTGTATTTTTTGTTCTTCTGATTTTAATCTTGATTACATGCTTCCATTGTTTTATAGTTCTCTTGAAAGAATTTACAATCTATGTTACCATTGTTTTGTTCAATTTTGTGAATCCTTCATATATTCATCTTTGTACAGTCAGGAAATTTTACTTTCTGTACTTGAGTCTTCATCTACACTATGATTTGATGTATGGTTTAGCAGCCAAAGTCATATGAAGGCAAAGAAATTCTTTGATCAAGATCCATTGTAGATGAAGTGGGTGTTCTTCTTTTCTGTTATTTGATTTATTTGCATTTTGCAACTTCCCATACTGATCTGATAACAAGAGTCCCATTGTGTTTGGGAGGCATATGTTCTTATTTTAATGACCAAAATACCGAATTGGGGGTATGATTTGATGATGGTTATAGAAAGAAACAGAAAAGACACTGAAGAATATGCTGGCTTGCGGCAGCAAGGTTTATTTTCTCAGGCAGTGCGTGAAGTAAGGGATCTTCCAGTGGCACAATTATCTCAATTGCTACAGATTTGGATAAAACACACTGAAGAAATTTCTGACATTCATGGCAGAGTGAAAGAGCTACAGTCTATTTTAGATCTTGAGGGTGGCATCAAGAGACCATTTGAATATTGAGGAAAAGAGAACAGTGAATGAGAAATCCCTTAAATTGATAGAGTTTATGGTTAAGGATTATCTAAAGCCAATTGAGTGCATGCCGTTCCACGAAATTGTCTGCTTCAAGCACGTTGACCTACTGCAATTAGCTTTAATTGGCAATCCAAGAAGAATGATTCAAGTTGATTGTCTCAAGTTTCATAACCATCTCCACCGGTGAGTCATGCATTGGTTTAGACTGATCTGTTAATCCATATCTTTTCTGCAGGGCTCCTCAATTTCATCTGGAAAACTTAACCTCTTTGAAGTATCCTCTCTAGATGGGTTGGATGAGTTGAATCTAACCACCTGACGCAGAAAAACTCAAATCAGACAAGATTCACTCTCACATAGATCATTTACAATTTCATGATGCCAAGCATTCGGACCCTCTTTTAAGTGACCCAGTTGATCGATATAACACTTTGTCATGATTGCCGCAACTTACCATAGTCCACAAAACATTATTGACCTGGCAACACCAACCAAGTAACCATCTGATTCATAAACATATGATTTCCGATCTTTAACCATATCTTTTCAGCTATATCTTAAGAGGACTCATTAAACCTATGATCAACACAGATTAGATGATCACAACCATCTGAGCAGTGGAGTTTTCCATGACAAAAATTGGTGCTTATGCAAAATTTAAAAGCTTAACTTTTGTAATTTTCTCTGCCAATGTTCATATAAGATGTGCCTTCTGACATCATGTTTTTGTTGTTTGTTCAAGTCTTCAATGTGCAGTTAAGGATACCCAAACAACAATAGAAGTACCAATGGTTTCAAGAATCGATAGGTACTGAGTTGACGAGGGATCATCTTTGTATTGGCTCGACTAACTCTGTTTTTAGGTATGAATCACCGATTACATTAACTCTGCCTGATTTATCCAAATCTCGGACAAATCAATCATATATCAGCTAATTTTTTTTTTCCCTTAACTTGAGTCTATCTCCCTCTTGTTTTGGTGTTCTGGTATCCTGAATCTGAAAAGCTGGTCAGACTCTGTCCAGACTTCGATTCTCAGACTTAAAAACAAGAAGATAAGACTTATTTGCTGCAACAGATTCGAATTGGATTGCAAATCTTGCTACCATTGAGTCCCCTGAGTGGGCTGGGCGCGCCAAATCAGGACTCTTCATAAAAATCAATAAAAACAGAACTCGAAAACTATTACAAGCGGATGGAAATGACATAAATAGACTTAGATTTTGCTATTACATGCAATGAATTTACATATGCTTATAAGACCACATACATTTGCAAGACATATTAACTAGTCTTTCAACCTCATCATCTTTTCATGGCATATAAAATAGTACACGTGCTTTGCACATGACTCCCTCTGCTCAATCATTATTTAATATTGATTATATGCCAAAAGTTTGATTAGTTAGCTAGCAATCCTTAATTGATGACAGGTAGCTAGAGATATATCAAACAAACTCCAGTTCCTCTTCCTAATCTTCGGCTATTGTGATTTTGGCAAGCCTTACACTGTTGACAGAGTCTCTTGGGCTGTGAGAAGCAAGTCCTGGAACGAGAAGTCCAACCATTCTAAAGAGAATAGAAACCAAACTCTCTTGGAAATCTTTGCCTAGTTTTCTGCTTGCACAGATGCCTCTGAACAGGTCCACCCATGCATTGAAGTACTTCGGTATTAAGTACAAGGGATTGAAGTAGTTCAGGTTTGGTTCTTTCTTCATCACCTGCATGTTGTTGTTGTTGCACCAATTAGAAATGTAAACAAATAACATTATTATGGTTAGATATGTCATGTAGAGCTTCCTCACAAAAGATTAGCACATTTTAAAACTTTGGACCTTATCAGATGTTAGTTGAAATTTTATTCTGAACCATCTATTCAACCAACTTTTAATAAGATTAAAAGTTTTAGAATGGTCTGATTTTTGTTGAGGACGATCTACACGGCAAAGAGATCATTTGACCGCACAAAACATCATCCCCTGGATCATCTCCATGTGGGCCCCATACGCTGGTGTAATCATAGTGTAAGATAAGGTGATATAAATATATATATATCAAATTGATGAATTTAACTTTTTGTTATTGTTTTTTTATAACTGGATGAATTCAACTTCATTACCTCTCCCTTGTACCATCTACTGAAGTAGAGGCAACCACCATAGTGAACAAACTGACAGATGGGATCATCAAAGGGAACTCTTGGGACAAGATCATATCTATAAACTACCCTATGATACCTCTTAAAAGTCACATTCAAGTTGGCCTTCATTGTACTCCCAAAATCCTTATCACCAACCAACCCTAGGTTGCCCAAAGGTGTAAACACCAAACAAGCTATTCAAGATGAAGTCTTCCTGGTGCAAAATTAGTATTGAAGGAAATAGTGCTGCTAGGGCACCACCTAAACTATGGCCAGTTATTATTATTCTTGCACCCTTGTTTTGGTCTAGCAATGTCCTGAGCTTCTCTCTTATGGTGTAGTAAGCCAATTCCTTATTTCCTGTGTAGTTTTTAGGCCAACCCTTCAGATAATCTTTGTCATCTTGAAGACCTAAAGCTTTCATGAAACCTAGATGAACTCTTCCCATATTTCCCATGCAGAACCAGGATAGATCTACATCTGCGGACCAATCCTGGGCATTGAAGGGATCGGTTCCACGGAATGCCACGATGATCAGTTTGGCATCTATCGGTGTGTCGCAAAAAATGAAAGCTTGGGTTGAGCTTGATTTTTGAAACTCTACAGGGGAAAACAAATAGCAGTGTAATTCAACTGTCTATCAATATGGTTGAAAATAAAAAAAAACTCAGATAAATAAGTAAAAATAAGGTTTAATTCAACTGAGTTAATCATTGTTAGTGAATAATCAATTGGTGATTTGGGGGGTCATTTAATTCGGAAGGGGGTCTTAGAAATTAATTATGCAGGACTCGTTCTTTTGAAATTAAGGCATTAATGCAGTTGATATAAAGGCCTTCAATTCCACAATCTTGTCTAGGTGGTGTTTGGAAAAACTTAATTTCAGCACTTATTGCTGAATTTTAAGATTTTTTATAGTGATAAACGCTGAATCAAATCGATTGATGAAATCTCAAGACATGAATTCTCTTGAATTTACCTTTATACTCTACATGTTTTAAAGGTTTTTTTTTTTTTACATCTGAAAAGTGTCTATATCTGAAAAATTAAAAAGTTAAACTTCAGATCTTTTAATTTTTTATTTAATTCAGCACCAGTCCTTAAAGTTAATTTAGACCTTAAATTTCAATTTTACTAAACACCACCTTAATGTTTGACCCAATGCTGAAATAATAAACACGTTGGATGGTTAGGGTTTGCTCCTCCAAAAAGATTAAAAAAGTTGAAAGTAATCTGTACATAGCCTCCAAACTACCTTTTTTTTTTTTTTGTTGCTTAATGGATATCTTTCAAAAAACATAAAAACAAAACTGCTAAATGTTATAACAGAATAGGTGGTGGCTGTCCACACTATACCATGAGGTGTTATTTGGTGAGTGTATCTCTTAGATATGAGACACCTAGGCACTTATGTGTCTTTATCCTTTGTACCCTCCTACACCTATATATATACAGGCATCCTTTGTAATAGACGATGAAGTGAAGTTGAGAAGTAAATTTGTATGTTGAGAAAGATATATTGTACGATGAGTATGTATGAGTGAATAATTATTATCCTCTTTCCACTTCTCTCGATATATCTTCGGTGTGCCGTAGAAATTATAACACGTTATCAGCACGAGTCTCTACCACTCTCAAGATCGAGACCTCGACATTTTGTGATCAACCTGAAGCTTCTGGACATTTCACAAAATCAGAAAGGTATACTTGTGTTGTCTTATTTTTAATGTCGAATCTAACGAAGCTTGAGTTTGTTGCTTTAGATATCACTGGAAACAACTATCTTTCCTGGGTCCTGGATATGGAACTACATCTCGCGTCTAAGCAACTCGGAGATACTATCCGGGAAGGAAATCAGTCAACCGCAGAGAGTCGTGCTGCTGCTGCCACTATTTTCATTCGGCACCATATCCATGAGGGACTTAAATCTGAATATTTGACGGTGAAAGATCTGTTAGTCCTCTGGAACTGTTTAAAGGAAAGATTTGGCCACTTGTCGATGGTCACACATCCTGGTGCTTTGAATGATTGGAGGAACCTGCGGTTGCAGGACTTCAAATCAGTAACAGAATATAATTCGGCATTATTCAGAATAACCTCGCAGCTGAGACTGTGTGGTGATACTATTACTGATGCGCAACTGCTGGAGAAAACCATCAGCACTTTCCACGCCTCTAATATGCTGTTACAACAGCAATATAGATAGCATAGGTTTCAAAAATATTTTGAATTAATCTCCTGCCTTCTAGTTGCCGAGAAAAATAATGAATTGTTGTTATTGAACCATGAGGCTCGTCCCACTGGTTCTACGTCTGTACCTGAAGCTTATGCAGCGACTGCTTCAGGACAGGGACGTGGACGACCTGGTTATAAGGGTAGGCGCGGTAGACGCTACCGACGGAATAATTCTGGGAATAATCCAAATCATGCTACACAAAATCCCCAGAAGAGGGATATCGTTGATCCCCAACATAGGGATAGTAGCGAAACGAAGTAAGGTAAAGGGAGAGGTTGGAATAAACCCCTAGAAATGTAACCAACTATCGTTGTGGCATGAAAGGATACCTGACGCGTAATTGTTATACGGTCGAGCACCTAGATGATTTGTATCAAGCTTCATGTAAGAAAGCCAAAACTGGTGCCGAGACAAATTATATTTGTAATGGTGTTCCCACTGATGATATCCACCTGGAACTGTCCGATATGTTTCTCGATCTGGAAAGAGAGGATGTAAGCAAACTAATTGGGGAATGTGCATGTTCATACCAATTAGAGTTTTGCTATACAATTGGGGAATGAGTTTGTTCATACCAATTGTACTACTTTTCTGTACTACTTTTGTTTATACTTACTTTATTTTTAAAGGATATTGGTCCAAGCAGAGACATATCCCGAGATATTGGTCCAAGCAGAGACATATCCAAACAAAGCCAATATGGCGAGGATGTTCAAGGCTTGCGTGACTACTATAACTGGTACGACCAGTTTGATTGAGGGCTCTGGTAGAGCTAGTATTATGCTCCCAGGTGGTACAATACTTGGTATTAACGATGCTCTGTATTCCTCCAGATTCAGGAGAGATCTGTTGAGCTTTAAAGACATACGTCGTAATGGATACCACCTTGAGACAGTGAATGAGCATGATATGGAATACTTGTGTATTACCTCCACTGTCTCACACCAGAAACGTATATTAGAGAAGCTCTCAGCTCTCTTCTCTGGTTTGTATCATATGATAATAAAAAGGGTTGAATCTTATGCCCTCTTGGACCAGAAGTTCAATGACCCGAAAGCGTTTATGCTTTGGCATGACTGACTTGGTCAGCCAGATTCTACCATGATGAGTCGAATAATTCAAAACACGCAGGAACATTCATTACAGAACAAGAAGATTCTGATGTCCAAAGATTATGCTTGTGCAGCGTGTTCCCTGGGTAAATTGGTGCTTAAACCATCTTTAACCAAGGTCGTTGTTGAATCCCCAGCTTTTCTGCAACGAATTCAAGGAGATATTTGTGGGCCTATCTATCCCCAATGTGGACCATTCCGATATTTTATGGTCTTGGTGGATGCTTCTGCGAGGTGGTCGCATGTTTGCCTATTATCCACTCGCAATGTTGCCTTTGCACGTTTGCTCGCTCAGATTATACGATTACGTGCACATTTCCCTGAATTCCCCATCAAGTCTATCCGTCTTGATGGAGCTGCCGAGTTTACATCTCGAGCTTTTGACGCTTATTGCCAAGCAGTTGGCATCGACGTAGAGCATCCTGTTGCTCACGTTCATACACAAAATGGTCTAGCAGAATCATTTGTGAAGCGTCTTCAGCTCATTGCTCGGCCTATGCTTATGAGAACTAAGCTACCTGTTGCAGCCTGGGGACATGCCATTTTACATGCAGCTGCATTGGTTCGGATTCGTCCGACTGCATATCATTTGTATTCTCCTATGCAGCTTGTTATGGGTCACCAACCAAACATTTCACACTTGCGTGTATTTGGTTGTGCTGTGCAAGTTCCTATTGCCCCTACGCGACGCACCAAGTTTGGTCCTCAGCGTCGGCTAGGAATATATGTTGGCTTTGATTCACCTTCTATTATTCGTTATCTTGAGCCAATGACAGGTGATGTTTTTACCGCCCGTTTTGCGGACTGTCATTTTGATGAGACAGTCTTCCCGTCATTAGGGGGAGACAATCCGTCGTCAGTAGAACGGCGTGATTCGTCGTCAGAAGAACGACATGCGATTTCCTGGATCACACCATCTATGTCTCATCTTGATCCTCGTACCAATGCCTGTGACATTGAGGTGCGGAAGATTGTTCATCTTCAGGAAATTGCCAATGAAATGCCTGATGCATTTAATGACGCAGCTAAAGTTACCAAGTCATATATACCTGCTGCAAATGCTCCAGCTAAACTTGATGTCCCGGAGAGACATGCTGTAAGAGCTGATGTCCCGAGAGGGCATGTGACCCCAGTAGGACAACTTGCAGCAAATGAGTCGTCTAATGCACGCCAAAAGCGTGGGCGACCTCTTGGTTCGAAAGATTCTGTTCCCAGGAAGAGGAAATGCCAATCACTAAATGTAAATACTCCCGGAGAGAGCATCATTGAACGATCCACATTCTCTGAAGATATGCCTCTTGAAGAAGGCAAATCCCCAGGAGAGGGACCGGTACAATCCCCAGGAGAGGGAAATGAGGAAATCTCTATAAATTATGCATGTACCGGAGAAATGTGGAATCGCAATGAAATAATTGTCGACGATATTTTTTCCTTCTCAGTAGCTACTGACATCGTCACAGAGAACGATGATATTGAGCCACGCTCTATAGAGGAATGTCGACATAGAACTGATTGGGCAAAATGGAGAGAAGCTATCCAAGCAGAGTTGGCTTCCCTTGCAAAGCGTGAGGTGTTTGGACCAGTTGTACCAACACCCGCGAATGTGAACCCTGTGGGAAACAAATGGGTCTTTGCAAGAAAACGCAATGAGAAAAACGAGGTCGTTCGCTATAAGGCGCGACTCGTGGCACAAGGTTTTTCACAGAGACCTGGGATTGATTATGAAGAGACATATTCTCCTGTTATGGATGCAATTACTTTCAGATATCTGATCAGTCTGGTAGTCTCAGAAAGACTCGACATGCATCTGATGGATGTGGTCACTGCGTATCTGTACGGGAAGTTAGATACAGATATTTATATGCGAGTCCCGGAAGGGTTATTTTTACCTGAGGGAAGACCACGCCATTTGTATTCACTTCAGCTCAAAAGAGCTTTGTATGGATTGAAACAATCCGGGCGGATGTGGTATAATCGCCTTAGTGAATACCTGATAAAGGAAGGATATACAAACGATCCCATTTGCCCCTGCGTTTTTATAAAGAAATCAGAATCTGGATTTGCTATCATCGCTGTGTATGTCGATGATATCAATTTAATCGGGACTCCTGAAGAGCTCCGTAATGCTGCTGAATACCTGAAGAAGGAATTCGAGATGAAAGATCTCGGGAAAACGAAATTTTGTCTCGGCTTGCAGATCGAGCATAACTCAAGTGGAGTCTTAGTCCATCAAACGGCGTATACTGAGAAGATCTTGAAGCGTTTCAACATGGACAAAGCATATCCATTGAGTACTCCTATGGTTGTGAGATCTCTTGATATTGAGAAAGACCCATTCCGACCAAAGGAAGAAGATGAAGCACTACTTGGTCCTGAGGTACCATATTTGAGTGCAATCGGCGCATTGATGTACTTGGCCCAGTGTACCAGACCAGATATTACATTTGCTGTGAATCTGTTAGCCAGATTCAGTTCTGCCCCGACAAGGAGACATTGGACAGGTGTCAAGAAGATTCTCCGATATCTCCGCGGGACTACAGACATGGGATTATTCTATCATAGGAACCCATCTAATGGTTCTCAGATAATGGGATACACTGATGCCGGATATCTCTCCGATCCCCACAAAGCTATCTCCCAATCTGGTTATATTTTTACAAGTGGAGGTACTGCATTCTCTTAGCGATCTAACAAGCAAAGTCTTCCAGCTACTTCTTTAAATCATTCGGAGATTATTGCATTGCATGAATCCAGCCGCGAATGCATGTGGCTACGATCACTGATTGGACACATCAGAAGCTTTTGCGTTCTACCCTCTGTTACTGATGTTCCAACAGTCATTTTTGAAGACAATGCTGCTTGCATATCACAAGTCAGGGAAGGCTACATCAAAGGTGATAGAACCAAGCATATTTCGCTGAAGTTATTTTATTCTCATCATCTCTAGAAGAACCGTGAGATTGATATCCAACAGATACAATCCTGTGAGAATTATGCTGATCTCTTCACCAAGTCTCTACCAACGACAATGTTCAGAAAGCTAGTCTATGGTATCGGGATGAGACGAATGTATCATCAAGCAGACTGATTTGAGTGCCTACTCATCAGGGGGAGTATTACGATGCCATTTTTCTGTCTGACTGGACCTTATCGCGTTGTACTCTTTTTCCTTTGTCAAGGTTTTATCCCTCTGGGTTTTCCTTGCCAAAGTTTTTAATGAGGCAGCTTATACGAGTCCAGCACTCTTCTAGGTCTTTGTACTCTTTTTCCCTTCGCCTAGGTTTTGTCCATCTGGGCTTTCTTAGCAAAGTTTTTAACGAGGTAATTATCTTAGAATGGTGGACATCCAAGGGGGAGTGTTATAACATATATAGGTGGTCGCTGTCCACACTATACCATGAGGTGTTATTTGGTGAGTGTATCTCTTAGATATGAGACACCTAGGCACTTATATGTCTTTATCCTTTGTACCATCCTACACCTATATATATACATGCATCCTTTGTAATAGACAATGAAGTGAAGTTGAGAAGTAAATTTGTATGTTGAGAAAGATATATTGTACGATGAGTATGTATGAGTGAATAAGTAATATCCTCTTTCCACTTCTCTCGATATATCTTCGGTGTGCCGTAGAAATTATAACACTCAAGTATATTTCACTTTTCAAGGAAAATAATTAACTATCTGTTCAACTTTTGTTTTATTTAAAAAGGAGCAGGAATCAATGATCCGTAAAAATGATTCAAGGGTTATATCTCCTTCCTCACTTACACTTGGGATATCTTAGGCTAGGGGATATTCTCATTTTGTCAAAATATATTTTGGGGAATCCTCTCAATGAACTAGGAGTTATCCCAACCCCTTTGTAATAAAATATTTAATTTTATTAAAAATTTAGAACATAAAACTAAAATTTCATGAAAATCTTCTTCTTCCCACCGCCTCCCCTACCATTGCCTTCACCTCCACCTCCACCATGCCAAAACCTTGGCACCACCGCCTTGAGAAGAAAGTGAGAAGGATCAGATCCGATTTATCTCAATCTCTCCTCTTTCTCTCACTAAGTCGTTCTCTTTTTCTCTCTCCCTCTCCGTCCCACTCTTCCTCTCTCTCTCACCCCACAGTGCTGCACTGGCCACTGACAGATCTAAAATTTCAGTTTGTCTCCCTCTATTCCCTCTTGATCTTTCTTTCTCTGTTTTCTCTCGATCCCTCTCCTTCTCTCTCCAAAAAAATAGTCTCCACCACCCACTGTCATCACAACACAACAGAAGTTCGAATTTTTTTTAGATTTAGTAATTTCGGATTTGATAATCTGAAGAAGACAACTCAAAATGGACCTCTCAATCTATATTGTTCCTTTTAAGAAACAAAATTTGTAGTCCGAGTCTTGAGTTTCGGCTCAGAAATGGTAGTCCGAATCGATTTTATTTTCAGGTCGGAATTTTTTTTTTTAGGTCGATCTCTCTCAATCAATTTTTCTCTATTTTAAAATATTTGTGGCGTAGTGGAGGAGGTGGTAATGGTGGTGGCAAGGTGTTGGTGGAGGTGGTAAAAGTGGTGATATAGTGTTGGTGGTAGGGGTGTCAATGAGTACCAAAATACCTGGTACTGAACTAGTACCAGAACCGATTTTTGCGGTTCCGGGATCTCATTTTGTGGATCCGATAAATTTCGGATCCATTTCGAATCTACTCATTTTGGATCCATTTAATTTCGGATCCACACAGGTACCCGCGGGTACTCGGTTCCGTATAGATTTTATAATTTTATAGTTAAATTTACTATTATATAATAATTTTTTTTAATTTTTTTAACTTGTTTGTAATTAAAAAAAGAAACCAATGACTATTATATAACAAATTTCATAATAAAATAAATTTTATAATTGAATAAAATATGAAAATACAAAATACAAAATACAAAATACAAATATATTTTATCAGAAAAAATAAAAAAATAATAATTAAAAACGGGTATCAGGTACCCGCGAATCCTAGCGGTACTGGATCCGAAACCACTAATTGAGGTTCCGGAACCAGAACCACTAATTGAGGTTCCAGAATCGGAACCACTAATTGAGGTTCCGGAACTGGAACCGAAAGGATCCGGAACCGCTTTATATTAACGGGACCGGATCGGGAACCTTTAGGTTCCGATCTGGAACCATCCCATTGACACCCCTAGTTGGTGGTGGTGGTGATGATGATGGAGGGGAAGATGAAGAAGAGGAAGGTGGGGTGTATTTTGGATTATGAAGTGGAAATAAAAAAGCAACCACATATTTTATTATAAATGTGTAGGGATGGAAACGGTGCGGGGCGGGGTCGGATTTGCCTCCCCCATCCCCGTCCCCATCACTATTCGGGGCAGGGCGGGTGGGGATTGTGAATCTCCTATAGGGGTCGGGTTCCCCGCGGGTCCCCATTTCCACCTCAAATCACATTCCTAGCAAAAAATTTTAACAAAATTTATATTTAAAATAATATTGTTAAAGGTTAAAATTAATAAAATATAATAAATAATGTAAAAATAATTGACATACATATATATTTATATGATAAAAATAAGTATATAAATAAATATATAGATAATTTTATAATTAATTATATATATTTA
>MVGT01001388.1:656769-678978 GCA_002174775.1 Macleaya cordata | reverse complement strand
CTTAGGTAGGTTTAGGTTTAGGGTCATATTAGAAAGGAAACCTTTATTATAATTGAGTAAGTGTAATGGTCGCATCATTATCCATAATCATCATGTGTCATTATCACCATCTCTACCACCATTATGAACATCCCATCATCATCATCTCCCATCATCAACATCACCTATAATTACCATCACTATCATCGTCATCCATCATGATTGGCCTTCATCATCATCATCCATCATGATTAGCTTTCGTCATCATCATCCATCATTATTACGATCCATATTACGTGACTGCCCATCATGATGAATTACCATTTACCAAATTTAAGTATGAAAATGGATCGGCATACAGTGACATATAGAGCCCACATGAGTTTGATTTGAGTGCTGATATTTTTTGAGAATGTTCTTTTCACCTTGTAGATCATCCTCACAAAAAATCATCCCATTTTCAAACTGGTAGCCCCATAAATTGACTCTTTTTCTCATCGTTCATTGTTTACCGTTAATTCTTAATCAATTTCTAATCATTTTTTGATAGTGCTATAAATTTTAGAATGAAATGATTTTTGGTAGGGATGTTCTACTCATCTTGTAGATCATTCTCACAAAAAATCAGCTCTTGTTTCCTCACCATGTGGGCCCCATAACTAATGTAAGAATAACGATGTAAAAATAACAATGTAGGATCCCGACTCTTTTAAGTATAACTGTAAAAAAAACGTAAGCTTGAACCAATAAAAACTAGTAGCCTAGTTGGTAAGGGTTCATTCTACTTTCATACACAACCAAGGTTCAAACTTTCTTAGCAATATTTTTTACAAAAAAATTTACAACTTAGTGGGCGGCCCACTAGCACGATGGGCTGGCACGGCCTATTGGCCAGTCGTGCTGGGCCGGCCAAAATGGTGACTCGGCACGGCACGGCCCAGCACGAAACCCAGTCTTGCCGGCCATGCTTCGTGCCGTGCTGGCACGGCCCATTGGCCAGTCGTGCTGGCCCGGCCCAGCACGGCCCAATTGACACCTCTAGTTACAAGTTCAATCTATATACGTTCTGAACACTAGTTCATACTAGATGTAGTTGCATTTTACTGGAATTCAGAGAATAATTCAAATGAACTGACGTGCATATTTTTCTCCTTTCAATATCTATTTGGCTCCCTTTGGTTCATAAGAGTTTAAAAAATCTTCAGAAATTGAAATGCTATATAAATCTTGGATTTGCATCTTAAATAATATTTCAAATTATAAAATGCGACCTTAGACTAACTTAGATTGAAGTTAGACCGAAATTAGATCTTCAAACTAATTTTATAATCTGATGTATTGTTTAAAGTGCAAATCCGAGATTACTATAGCATTACACATGTGTTTGGTTAGGTTGCTTTTAGAATTATTTTTTTTCTTTTTTTTTGGTGTAAAGTTGCTTTTAAAAATGAGTTTTCGGATATAATCTTAAAAATAACATAAAGTATTAAAGTTTTAATATGTCAATTTTCAATGAAATTGTATCCATGCTTAAATTTTCTTATTTCTCCTTTGTTTATGCTTTTTAAAGCAATCAAAATGTACAAAAGTCAAAAGGAACCAAAAGCAAATTATATATTACCAGGCCATTTTTGTAGTTCCTTCAATTCAAAAATAGATTTTAGATTTTGAGAATACTCTCTAAAAATTTTCAATGAAAGCAATTGGGAATATGGTATCAAAATCCGCAATCCAGCCAATCCGGATTTGCCCGGATAGTTAGGCATCCCCTCCCCTATGCGGGAGGTCTTGAGTTCAAGCCTTTGGGTTCCTCATGTAATGGTTTAAACTATAAAAAAAAAAATCCGCGATCCAAAAAAAAAGGTCGAGTTCAAAAGAGGAAGAAAAATGAAAGAGTTCAAAAGAGGAAGAAAAATGAAAGAACCCCACGATACTAGGGTTAAGGGCCGGGGGAATATTAGGAACACTGCATCCCGGCCCCTTCAAAATATATTTAAAACTCTGCATCGCCCTTCAAAATTTTTTGTAACGATGATCTCTTCAACATTTAGATCACATTAGACTATACATTGTCACCAAGTGGGCCCACCTAATACTCATTTTATTCTTACACTTGTTTGTGCGCGTTTGGACATCACACCTGCAATCTTATTTCATTTAGGCCACGCTTGGTACACCGTGAATATTCGCAAATGCGAAAATTCACAATTTATCATGTGTTAGTAGGTGATTGATGAGGGCATCTAATAACGAATATTTGATAAAATTTACAACGAGCTTACAAAATAAACATTCTAAAATTTTTTTACTTATTTTTTTCTAATTTATAGAATTTTAATTAGCACCTACAAGAACCGTGAATTTTCGCATTTGCGAATATTCATGGTGTACCAAGCATGACCTTAATAATAAAACGCCATATATATTTATTGACTCACACGCGCTTCGTACGTGTGGGGGTCTCGTATATATATAAACCTCCTCTGATTAGAATATATATGAGTTAGGTTGCGCAATTAAAGTTTTGTCGCCAAGATTAGGACAAAGTTTTGTAGGGCTCACATGCAAATAATTTAAGTGTATGATGATGCTCCTCACTGCATAGATCATTCTCATATAAAATCACTCCTCTCTAGAACTTCTAACCCTATCAAATATTGTTTGAATTAACAATATTTATGAACGACCCACAAATCATCTAACTCTTTGTGAGGTTAAAAGTTTTAAAATAATGTGATTTTTTATTAAGATGATCTATATATGTGGTAAGGAGATATATTTCTCGCAAAAAACAATCCTTCGATTGTTTGTATGTGCACTCCACAAAAAACCTTGTCGCGACATTGTCCACAAAACTTTAGTTGTAAATCCTAACTCTATATATATTTATATCTGTGGTGATATTGGGATCGAAGGATTTGAGAACCGTACGACCTAAATTGAATTGATGTGGGGTCCACTTAGATTATATTTAAGGGTTAAAATTTTGTGATCGAGGGTGTTCTCTTTATCATGTAGATCATCTTTACAAAAACACAATCAATTTTAAAACTTCAAACTCTATCAAAACTTAATTGAAAGTCGTCACTATTGATTCTTTACCATTGGTTTTCAATCAAATTCTAATAAATCTTTTACATAATTATATGTTTTAGAATAGGTTGCCTTTTTATTAGGATGATCTTCATGATAAGGTGAAACACCATCCTAAAATTTCAACCATTAAATACAATCCAAATGAACCCCAGTTCAAATTCAATTCGGTTGGGGTTCAGCCCCAATTTCATTTTCATATTTATATAAACATCATTTTTCACGTGTTTTGTAGCAGTAAGGTTCCGTGAGTTACCACATGTATGTACGTGTTTTGTAGTAGTAGGGTTCCCTGATCAGCACTTTTTTTGACCTTTATTATCATGATGATATGATTAACGTCTCCTATTCATCGTTTATTAATTTGTTCCCCACATGCATCGAGCATAACTTTTTCCTTTCATTTTTTCCGCATCGATCTGTCTCCCACTTCTCAATTTCAATCCTTGTATTTTTATTTTTATTTGTTTCACAAAACCCCAATACATGAAACACGAGGTCGGTGAATATATATAGGAGACCCTTCCACGTGCTCCGTACGTATTTCTAACGTTGGTTTTGTTCCTTATGCTGGACTAAATAATTCTAAAAAAATTTGGCTCTTAGATCGTTCTAAAGTGACTCTCGATCGCAAGCGTCAGTAAAGTGTAATGAGGTGGGCTTACTTTAAGATGATCCATAGACTGATGTTGATGTACTTAATAAGATGATCATTGTCTAAAAAAAATTATTTTTTAAATCATCTAGACGATGGATAGATCATTGTCACAAAAAATCAACATTTGAATCATCTCTTAATGGGCACACAACCATGTATAAGTATAGACTGATGTGATATAGACATTGGAGATCATCATAAAAAAAAATCAACTCTTGAATCCAATCCATATAACACCCACTGTTAAGTGTAAACTAAGTGTAACTAAAATATATTCTTAAAAGACATAACCGGTATTTAATTAAAAGAGAGTGTTGAAACTGTTAACTGAAATATACTTATTTGTTGATGGGAGGGGTAATTTAGGAATATTGAAAAATATGTGAGGATGCTCCTACGGCTAAATATGAGCCGCAAGGAGCCAAAATGAAGCCTCTTTATTAGTAAAAGATATATATACATATTTCGTAAGAAATATTAACCAAGGAGTAGTGCTGTTTGGACCGACCAAATGCCAGAAGCATAAGTGGCATGTTCTGTCCTACACTGTCACATCAGTTGGAAACCCCTTCGTAATATTTTTGGGAGGAGAAAGGTGGTGGAACCTAACCTACCCTGCCATATAAGATCTAGCATAAATTTTGTCAAATGATCAGTCCAAAAATTATATTCCTTAACCAAGTGCTGAAAGATTAGCAGAGTAGATGAAATCGAGCACCAATCAAAAACATTACATGAAAGGGCGAACTTAATAAATTTTCTCATCATGTCGATATTTTTATATTATAATTTGTTCAAAACCCCTATTTTTTGCTGTCAAATACCAAAAACTCTACAAGCATTACTTTTTAGGGATCATATATCATCGGTTTACTCGACTAGCCCAAATCGTGGAGTAAATCTTTTATTTTTTATTCTTTTTTTACCCTTATCTAGTTAGAGAATAATATATTTCATAAATTCTATTTCATTTTGTGATTTCCTTTTTAGTTTCAAATATTTTATATCTAAAATATTTGAAGATTTTTCCTTTCAACAAACTACTATATATATTTGGTTCTTCTTTATTGTATTTTTATACTCAAGAGTTAAAGAAAAAAATGAAGAACACTCATTTTAATTTCTCGAAAAAATAAGTATGTTTCTTTATAATTTTATTTTTTCAATTTCGAATTTAATCTAGTTTAGTAATAATTGTTTCTGTTATAGTAGTAATGGTCTTCTTTTGCATGTTTTTAATTTAAATCTTTTTTTTTTTTCTGATTTACAACAAGAAATCAGATATGAAACTCACGATGACTGATTTAATGGATTTGCAAAATAAGTTTTTTTGTTTTTGCAAATTAAATTTTTATTTTGGCAAACAAGTTTGGCATTACAATTCTAACTTTAAAATTGACAAATCTAAATTTAAATCTACAAAAATAGTTTTAATTAGCAAAATTATGTTCAATAATACATATGAATTGAAAGTTCTATAGAAATTTTGCTAAAAAATAATAAACATAAGTTTTTAAACATTAGAGTAGGGTTTTAAAATCAACTTTTCTTCTTTGTTTGCGTAAAAAAAACTCAAAATTTTGTGTGTAAGTCGTCCTCTTAAAATCAATATTTCTTTATTTGGATCAATATAATTTTTTCTAACCTCAAAATTAGATTTGGTTTGAGAACATAATTTAAGGACAAACTTTAGGAAAATCTAGATACAATCTAATTGTGGAAAAAAATTTAGGAAATTTCTAGTTTATTACCCTAATTTAAGGCGTCATTATATCTTCTAACTAAATATAGAAGCCATTTAAAATAAGTATCTTCCTTATCTAATAAGGACAAAAATGTTCATAAATCTGATATTGGAGATTTTAGGAAAGTTCTAATTTATTACCCGGGTAAACGTTCATGGAGTTTTTGGGCAAGAACTTCTAAATTTTTGAAGTTTTGGTCGTTCTACGTTTTTATATTGGGTAATGTATTTGCCTGTTATAATTTACATAATAAATTTATTTGGCAACATAAAATGTAACTCCCAAACAACTACATAAGCATTAGTTACTAAAATAAAATGTTAGTACTAACTAAACATGTAAAATGCACATCCCGCTCTAGTCTAAGTTAGATGGGAAGCCACGCTATGGCTTACACCAAAATAACAAAAGAGGACCTAAACGAGAGCTAATAATTTTGTACAAACTTTTTAAGAGTATTTACATTTTCGCCCCGACCAAAAAAAAAAAAGTAATGCTAAGGGCACCTAAGGAACACAATCTGGCATATGGGGGGCACATATGGATGTGATCTAAGGATTTAACTTTTGGTGAGAATATTCTCGTCATCATGTAGATCATTCTCACAAAAAATTAGACCGTTCTAAAACTTCAAACATTAGCAAAGGTTGGTTGTAAACCAACGGTCAAATAGATCACTCAATCATCCCTCAGATGGAAGCATTGTTTAGATGAAATCATCATTTTAGGAATTTGGAAGTTTTATGACGGAATAATATTTTGTGAGGGCAAGTCTAGTGGGATCCCTTCATTAATGGCTTCATAGATCAATGGCTTGCTTATGGGATCCCTTGATAAGCTAATCCATTCAAATTTCCACTAAATTGTGGATCCTCTAGTGTAGTGTAGAGGACATCGGATCATCCAATGACCTCGTAGTCATTCGATGACCGCGGAGACCATCCGATAACCGCCCAAGTTTTTTTATTTTTCTAAAAATAGTGTTCGATGTCCTCTCTCTGTCTCTGTCTCTTTCTCTTTGATCAACTCTATCAAGGGATTTCCCACTATTCTACCACTAGTAACCATAGACCCCTTAATCCATACCACCATGGATCATATGGCAGTAGATTAATTGATTCCCACTAGACCTGCTCTAAGGATGATCTACACGGTGAGGAGAACGTCCCCACAAAAAAATAATCCCTTCAATCAACTTTAGGTGGATTCCATAGACTATACTATATTCCCCCATCTCAGGTCTCCAAAGCATTACTCAAAAAAAAGGAAGCTGATATTAGGGAAGTCATTTTGGATGGGGAAGCTCTTTTTATGTGTTAAGAGGCACTCTACCAAAATACACCCTGCTCTTACCATTTTTTATTTTACACCCCACCAAAAATACAGGTACCCCCCACCCCACGGCCATCGACACCACCCCCACCCCACCATCACCACCACGATCACATAAAAATCCACCTAGATTTGGAAAAAAAAATTGACCGGTGATCGTCTAGGATGAAGAAATAAATCGACTATTGATGGTCGAATTTGTCCAAAAATTTCGACGACCACTGGTTAAAATTTTCAGATCTAAATTTTTTTAAAACTTCTCTCTCCAACATGGTGGTGGAGGTGGCGGTGGTAAATGTGAAGGTTGTGGGGTGCTTTTTTTTATGGATGGGGATAAACCGAGATTTACTCCATCTAATTGTTTGGGCTTAAGGCCCCCCAAAAAAAGCTTCACCCATCCTATTTAGCTTCCCTCATGTCAGCACCCCCAAAAAAATAAGAACTAGTCAAATGGACTCCATCAATATTAATAGACCCCCATAATCTTATTGGCAAGTCCCATGAGGTTGCCAATTAAGTTTGACGAAGCACCTCCCACATTGGCCAAACTCCTTTCCTCTTCTCTGGCCACCACCATTTTTTGCCGCCACCAGTATCTCCAGCTTCTACCTTCCATTGTTTCCTTGAAAAAAAGGGAGAGAGAGAAGAATTTGCTCATAACAGCACCATTTTCTATCGCCACCGCCACCACCATCTCCAAAACCTTCCACCACTTTCCACCGTCGATTCTTTAAAATAATAAAAGAACGGCATCACATTGCCGAAAGGAGACCTATTTTGTTGATTTTTACAACGAAAAATTAGATTTCAAAACTATTTTGTTTTTCGTTTACGAACTAAGAATCGATAATATAAGTCTGTTTTACAATGACAAAAATAGCACCGCGATACCGAAATATTAAATCTAAATTGCCACAGTACTACCGAAGATAATTTTCCATGAAAATATGTTAGAAATCTGAATCGGCATTTGGGTGCCGATTTAGGTCCCCCGAATCGACAGTTAGTGTCGATTTAGATTTTTATCTTAATTTTGTTAATTTCTAGGCGATTTCTGTGACATAATCGGCACCATATAACAGATATATGTTATGAAATTCTGCACTCAACTGCTGATTTAGATTTCATGTTTTTATAGAAAATTATCTTCAGTGGTACCTTGCCAATTTAGGTTTAATATGTTGGCGATGCGATGCCATTTTTTTCTAGGAAAAAATCAAAATTTCAGATCTCATAATGAGAGGGGGAGAAGGATAAGGGATCGAGAAGGAGACATCTGTGAAAAACTGAAAGAAAAAGATATTGAAAAGGAGGGACAGATCTGGCCGTAGTGATGAGGTGGTTATAGAGGTGGTGGTTGTACAGTGGTGGTGATGGTTGTGGTGATGGTGGCAGTGAGATGGTGGCTGGTGGTGAGATTGTGGTAGTAGAGTGGTTTGTGATGCGATGCAATTTTTGTCTAAGGAAAATTCAAAATTTCAGATGTCAGAATGAGAGGGAGAAAAGGATAAAGAAATGGGATAAAAAAGGAGAGATATGTGAAAAACTAAAAGGAAAAGAGATGGAAATGAAGGGCAGATCTGACCGAAAAGCAGAGCTAAAAAATTTAGATCTAACTGGCCTTCTTCCCTCTCTTTATCTTTCAAATTTTCAGCGTAGTAGTGAAGATGGTGGCTGAAAAAGGTATGAATTCGTCGTTTAATTTTTCACCTTTTTACAACCTTTAACCTACAAAACAAATGAGTAAAGAGGAAGTAAGGTTATCGAATCCAAATCTAATTTAGATCAAATAAATAACAAAGATTATGCATATGCAAAGTTCAACATTTTTCTTTTTTTTTTAAAACAATTTTAAGAGATGATGTTGGTTAACACTAAAAATCAAAGAAAATAATTAAATGATCAAATGATGGAAATCTTTGGTTTCCGGTTACTAACTCAACATAATAGATTTCACTCTTTAAAATTACTAGAAAACTCTCTTTAAAAATTCTTCACTAAAAATAGATTGAGATCTAATTTTTAGTGGATGATTTAGAATTAAATTAATTCAAATGAAAAAATAAGAACTTCATGAAAATATTGCTTGTACAAATGTAAATCATAAACAAGTATTTTATGTCAAATCTTGATGTAAGCATAGTAAATCAGACAATAAAGTAGCATTTACTATCAAACACACTTTGATAAGCACATAAAATCAAGTTTATATTATAAGAATTGAAAGAACAAAGCAATAATAATAGAGTTTAACATTAATGTATAATTAGAGAGATTCTAAAATTGATAAAGGGATTAAAAATCTACCATGAAGAGCTTTCACCTTCCACCAAAGAGTGGAGGCTTAACTCTCCATTGATGGAGAATAATAATTAAAAATTAAAGATTCAAGATGAGAATGGACTAAAATAATATTATTAAATTTTAATTTCTTCCTCCCTCTCAGATTACACCACTGTAGATGAAAAGTTACAAGAACTAAGATGCCTCATCCTTTCTCCCTTCTTACATACTTATAGAAAAATAAATTCTCTAAAAGGCAAGAAAGACGGAAAATAAAATAAAATAAAATAAAATAAATAGAAAAAGGAAAGAATATGGGAATTAAATTAGCATTGCTAGCATAATTCCTTTTTGTGAATGATTTGGAATCAATCATCATAATTCCTATAAAAATCTTGATTTCTTTCCATTTATAGAGTTGTGGTGGAGATGATCCTGTGTTTCACGGTGCATGATTGTTGCTTGCATGGAGGATTTTATAAAAATGATTAAATTTGTAGCTCACAAGAATTGATCCCAAGATCTATTGCAAGGATGAAGAACACCTTAACCATCTAGCCAGCTTTTCCTTGATGCTATGTATTAGCAAGCTTTAATCCTTCTTCCAATTTACTGAAGCTTTGTTTTCTTCACTTTTGTTGCAAGATTTGGATGTTTTAATCGAACGGAGGCTCTTCTGTCCTACATCATGTAAATACATCCATTAGTAACATTAATAACTAATTTAAGGCTAGAAAATACATTATTTGAGGGGTTTAAATTAGAGTTTTGGGTGCTTATCAGTGGCCGTCGTGAAATGGTTATGGAGGTGGTGGTTGTACAGTGGTGGGGATGGTGGCGGTAATGAGGTGGTGGCTGGTGGTGAGATTGTAGCAGTGGGGTAGTTTGTGATGGTTGAACGATTTTGATCGAGAGGGGGTGCCCATAAGATTCACTACAAAACAGAGGAGAATTTGCAACGGCCATTAGCCGTCACAACAGGTCCGTTAGCCGTCACAAATACACATTTGCTACGGATAGAAAGTCATCGCTGTAACTGCCGTAGCAAATACTATTTGCGACGAGTTATTTGTGACGGTGTTTAGAGCCGTAGCAGTTGACCCCCCTTTTGTGACGGCTTAGGCGTCACTAATTTAGCATCCGTTTTGGTGATTTCTAAACCTATTTGCTACGATACAGCCGTCACAAAAGACCTTTTTACCAAAAAAATACTTGACGTATTTGCTACGGCCCAGCCGTCACAAATATGTTTTTTTTTTAAAAAAAAAAACCTGCTTGTTTGATTACTGTCTAGGCTTGTTGCCTTTTACATATTGACCTGTTCACAGAATTTTCCACACATTCCATCTTCATCCAAGCAAATATCATTTTAGATTCATATATTGAACCATTTAAACACAAAAACTATCATCCATTTCATATAATCCATGCATGAATCACATTTTGACCTGTTCACAGAAAGACTATCACCCATTTAACATAATTCATCCAGGCTTGTAGCCTTTTGCATGCTATTGAACTTGTTCACATAATTAAACACACATTCCATCTTCATCCAAGCACATATCATTTTCCATTCATATATAACCATTCAAATACAAAAACCATCATCCATGTCATACAATCCTTGCATGCACATTCACAATTCCATATCCTTCAACAAAGTATGAATTTTTATAAAAAAAAAAAATTGTTCTAAATATATTCAAGATCGAGCTTCACAATTTCTAAACCTACTTATAAGTTTTTCTATAAGAGTTTAATAGTTTTACTTTCAACTTCCCAACAAAATTCGACCCAAAACGAGCTCCTAACTTCGATCATGACTTATGCTTCAATCCAAAATGAGCTTTCCAAGCATGTTCTTCCATTCATCCAAACTGAGCTTCATCACAACAAATGACCAAAAAGAAAAGAGGTATACAAAGTATTAGAGATGTGTATAATACAAAAGTTGAAGGAGNAATTTTTATAAAAAAAAAAAAAAAGTTGTTCTAAATATATTCAAGATCGAGCTTCACAATTTCTAAACCTACATATAAGTTTTTCTAAAAGAGTTCAATAGTTTTACTTTCAACTTCCCAACAAAATTCGACCCAAAACGAGCTCCTAACTTCGATCATGACTTGTGCTTCAATCCAAAATGAGCTTTCCAAGCATGTTCTTACATTCATCCAAACTGAGCTTCATCACAACAAATGACCAAAAAGAAAAGAGGTATACAAAGTATTAGAGATGTGTATAATACAAAAGTTGAAGGAGATTACTAATTCTTGGAGCCCAAAAATATCAAGAGAATTTGTACGGTCTCATTTTTAAAGATCTCTCCATCATCATATATTTCACAATAGTTTTTACTTAAGTTGAAGTTTTGGTCAAAGAATCACATGAATGACTTATGACATGGAGAACGCCAAAAAGAGATTGCAAGAGAAAAGTCTACAGAACCCAACGGAATCAAGAATAAACTAAGGGGGTAACAATCAGTTTTGATCTTGAATGCTATTATAAAGTGTGTAGCACTTTAAATTAGCTAAACAATCGTCTAAAAGTTAAAAGTCAGAAGAAAAAAAATGCATCAACCTTTCAACAGTAGTAACAAATAAGGAGAGCTGATTAACAACTACAAAACAGTAATTGCTGATAAATACAATATTTACCCAATAGTTCAGTGTCAGTAGCAACCTTCAAAAGATAAATTCAGTTTCCTTCAAGAAGGTATATCTTTATTGGACTGTTTAAGGAGTGGTTAATGAATGTTCAAAGTAATTAAGAACTTTTATAACTATACCCAAAGCCAATAATATTCACTAGTGACTCATCATTATCATTATGAACCCCTTGTCCTCATTGTTTATTGGACTGTTTAAGGAGTGGTCATGATTTCTAGTTCCCTTATCATCATATAAAGATATTCCCATTGCGTACCAGCTCCTTTTTAAGAACTCAAATTCTAAAAAGCAGCCAAATAAGTGAAGTGAACACTAGTAATATTACACAATAGGTTCTATTTAAATAAGAACTATATTGAGCCGACTAACGAAAAATAAAGAATCAATGCTACAAATTAATACTACAAAAGCTGATTTGACACAATCATTGATGGATTAGTTAGGCTTGGGACAGCTACAGAAACAAGGAATTTTATGTTCAACCCAAGAGCTGTACAATGCAAAGTATTACTAATATGGCAGTAAATCGGTATAAAGAGGCTAAGAAGCAATCCAGGTTATTGATTCCTAGATGTTTAAACTGAACGCGTATAATGGATGAAAGAATAATGAGTCACTCACATTTCTACGTACAGAACATTCAATTAAGAATATCTAAAAATTGAATGAAAGGTAGCCATTGATGTGAAATCTTAGGAAACCAAATATAAAGTTTGTACAAGCTAAATATTAAATTGAATGTACTGAACCAAAGAAGACAAATGTAATTGATAGTAGTGTAGTAGTGTTTAATCCCAAAAGCAACATATGTACATGTTATAACTAGCTAAACCCTCATTACTCAACAAAAACTATAGTTAGTCTCAAAACAAGCTTAAATCCGAACACCTATAAATTCAAAAACAAAACTTCAGCATACCATAAACTAGCCAGCTCTTCTAAATCATCCTTATATATTGAAATACTAAAACCCTAAAACACAATTTTCAAAAATACACAATAAGGTATAGGATCTTGGTTTGCTCAGTTAAAAAGAGAGACATTTAACTAAAAAAAATTATCAAATCCACTCATGTTTTTTACCTAGGGCTTTGTTTTGTTAACTCGTTTTAATAATTTTATAAACAAATCCAAAATAACACCCTCAGAAAAGTAGATCTAAACCCCATTGTTTAGAAAAACCAAGAAAAAAAAGAGAGAAAGTACCTGACTTGCTCTAGTGAAAGAGGGAAACGCCCTGCTTTTTGAAGGAGAAGAAGAGCCATATGAAGATATGTTGAAGCCCTCAACCGATCTGTTAATGCCCTCAACCGATCTATTAAAGCCCTCGATCGACCCGTTAAGACCCTCAAATGATCTGTTAACGCCCTCCCAGACCGATCTGTTAAAGCCCTCTCATCTATAAAACCCTATCATCTATTAAAATCTAAGTTAAAGATCATATCCAGAAAAGAAACCCTAGCTATAGGTAGATCGAGATAAGAAGAAGATAGAAAGAGAGAGATTGCAGATGAAAATCATAAAATAGAAAAAATATGAAGATCGATTAAAAAAATTTAGCACGAGCCGTACCTGGAAGCCCTTTTCGTTGCAAAGATAAAGGGTACCACTTGCTGAAGCTCCTCACTGTTGCTGTTTGGTTTACCGAAAAGCCAGAGAGAGAGATAGGATTTTTGTGAGAGAGACAGAGATGTGAGAGGACTTTTCGATCAAAAAATTGATGAGAGAAGACTTAGGGTTTTCGTCTGATAAAGGAGATGATGAAATGGGAGTGTATGAGATGATGAAATGTGAGTCTAAATTAGGGCTTTTGATACGAAATTATCCGGGAATTTTTCGCGCTCTAAAATTTAGAGGGCGCAGGCTCGAGCGAAATTTTTTTTCAAGCACTTGCTACGGCCCAATTAGTGAAGGCCGTAACAAATAATGGCCCAATTACGACGAAATTCTAGTCGTCACAATAAGGCTTTCATCTCGGACCAAAATTATAAAACGTGAACAGTATTTGTGAGGACATAACACTGCAGCAAATGACTATATAACCGTCACAAATAGTCTGTCAAGAGCTACGACCAGCGTAAACCGTCGCAACTGACCTACTATTTGCTACTACTTTCTCTAGCCGTCACAAAAAGCCCGTAGCAAAAGCTTATCATTTTTGTAGTGATTGGGGCCTACTATAAGTAACCATTGTAATTTGGGAGGTGCCTTTAGCTGGGGACTGCCGATAAGATTATGGGGGTTGCCTACAAAACGACTTTTTCAATAAAGTGTGGGCTAAACTAATAATGATATATGCAGCATGCATAAAAATAATTAGGGGCTAAGAAAGGACCGGCCTAAGCCCAGTTAGGGCCTGTGAGGTCAATAAGGATTGGGCTTGGTGTTACAGCCTACCAAGTTGAAGCATCATAATTATCTTTTTCTATATCTAGCGGATTTGAATCCCTTTATACTGGGCATTCAACTCAAAATTAATTGGCAATGAGTGGAGTGGCTCGAGATCATTATATATTGGGTTTGCTAGGCTCTCATATCCCATGTGGTACTATTAATAAGTAAAGTGACCCTGAATCATTATATATTGGGTTTGCTATAAGCTCTCATATCTCATGTGGGACTATTCTCAACATTGTCGTCACGTCTGTTTCTCTACTCAGTCTTATTTTCTTCCTAAGGATGAGTAGATGAGTTACGATTGCAAGCTGAAAACTTAATCTCATTTCAGGATCTGAAGTACTATAATAAAGTAGAAGAGTCGACGGATGAGGAGAATGACATGCTCGATCTTGCCTTTGGGCTGACTGAAACGTGGTGTGGGTCCATCTTTGATGCTACTATTACAAATTTTTCACCTTTATCTTCTCACAATTTCATGAAAAAGAAAGAAAGAAAGAAAGAAACTATAAGGAGTTATGAATTGTGGACCCATGGTTCTTGCAGTTCTCGATCGTCTTGGATGTCAAGTGATTGCAAAGCCTGAACTTGATGGTATGTACCAAAACCACACTAGACATTTTCCAATAAAGAGCTCTAGCTGGATCACATCCACATCATTATTGTTGTCATCAAACCCTACATTAATGGAGAACTCTTGAGTAACATCTTCATGAATGTAAATTAAGAATGCAAAATATCTCAGTTTTGTAGCTTCCCAATCTTAGTAAACCTAACAGCTTTGGGAGTAAGCCATGTTTTTCCTCTTTCGTTTTCAACTATTTCTTGGACGTGTTGATGCTTTGCATTTCAAGCTTTGATCAAGAACACACGTGTTCATTATTTTTTACCATTTATAGCTTGAAAAGGAACATTCTTCTCAGTGTTTGATGGTCATGGTACAGAACTACAGATCATTACCCAACAAAAAATTAAAAAAACGGTAATTGGGCTCATATTTTGGAGCCCAAGCATAAGTTTGTGTCCAACTCTTGATGCCCAAGCCCGAGTCAAGGTCGATCAGGTTGAACTTTCCCGATTTCTGACCGATCTAGGCGCCAAGCTCACCCAAAAGGCCTCGCCATTATATGAGACGAGTTGTGACCCTTATAGCCCAGATTTGAATGCTCTCCTAAGCGACATAGGACTAATGAGTCGCCTTGCATCCGCATGCGTCTCGGACACGCAATTACAGAGTGTGACTCCCATCACTAATACACAGAGTCATACCGCGTTACAATCCTAGGTTAAGCACTTACTTTCCACTCTTTTTATCATAAAGTCATTTTGAAGAGCATTTTGGTTGGGTACCTAACCTTTTTTAACAGACTCACCCACACGTGACACCACCCATGTTTTGGGTTCTAATCACGAAAAAAGATGACCTACATGTAAAATAGATTAAGATGTCTTGCTATTAATATATGCGCATTATTGTCATCCCAGCACTCAATATTATTAGTAGATGAGTAGAGTCACCAGCATGGATAAGTTACCTGCGAATGAGTGTCAAAAGAGTAGGATATCGCGGATGCAGCTTCAGAAGCGTGGTGGAATATCAACATCCTAAGTTTGATAATTAGACTTTCCACTCGTTATTGGCACGTACTTATGGAAGTGTACTAGCTAGTTGGGTACTAAACTAAACTTAACCTAGATCTCTGTACTACAAATTTTGGTATTTTGATAAGGTCTTCTTCTTGCTGTTGCGTGCGACTCGTACAGACGTGCCAACAAGTTGAACCTTTTTTATTCATTTTTTTATTTTATAAAATTGGTTATTTTATTCATTTTTTTTTTATCAATGGAATTATTCATTTTTCTTTGAAAAAGAGAATTATTATTTGTAAAAGAAGCATGGTGTGTACCTCCTGGAGGCACTAATTTTATTTGTTAAAACTTAGAAGTGCAATTAATTTTCAATTATGATTCTTTTTTCACTAAATAGGAAAATTATAATAACGCCAAAAATTTAAGATTAGATGTATCTGTAATACTAATATATAAAGCGTGCAGGAGGAGTTCTCAATGGATTATTTTGTCCGAAACAATAATGCCTTCTCATTTGGAAAGGAAGAGTGCAAATTCCAACTAATTTCTCAAAATAGCTCCAATTTCTATCAGAATAATGTGATTTTTAATGAAGACGATCTACACGAAGATCAGTCTTTAGATCATATCTATATAGGTTTGTAAACTCATTGTTTTATTAATAAGTAAAGGAGCGTACGAAGATCCTGACTCGTACTAAAAATCCCTTAAATTCTATATATATGCTCAACAACTAACCTTCTGTTTGAATTCAAACAAATGGAAGACAATATGTTCAAGACAACTTAAAAGTCTCAAATGATCTAGAAAGAGAATCTAGGTCATCAAAACAGTTGGAAGTTGGTGAAAACTATATATTTGGACATGCATTCCTCAAATTTTTCTTTTCATGTTGTTGTTTGCTTTAGAATATCTTCTATGATCTTTTTTTTCAAAAAACAAATAAAAAAATGTGATTGTGGTTAGAATTGGATTGCTTAATTCTTGAGCAAAATGAAGTTAAATTAGGATGTAAAAAGTTTACTAGATAAAGAGAGAATCAAACTACAGGAAACTCATCAAAGACATCTCTTTCTTTCATCATATCTTCTTCAAATTTTCTTCACCCTTAAGAATCCATCAAAATGATTTCATTTTTCTTCAAGACTTTGTCATATTTGGAATCATTCAATTGTGATTGAAATTTACAGTTAAGTTGATTTTATAAGCAATCCATCAGTGAATGTCACCATCTCTCAAACGGATCCGTTTTAACTACCGTTTCAATCCGTTCCACCAAATCCGGTTAAAAATCACGACGACGGTAAGAAGTCTAAATTAACTAACTGATCATTATGAAGTTCTTTTTAAAAATTTAGGTGTATTAGTTGTGTTGTAAAAGATACTACTAATCATCTAGCTAATAATGTATTAGAAGGTTAAAAGAATGAAATTTAGTGATGATGTTTGGCTTTAATTTTACGTGTCTGAAAAAAAAAAAAAAAAGAGAGTTTGTCTTTTATTCTCTTTTACTCAAGATTGAGTACGTACTTAATTATGGGTTGTAAATAAAATCTATGCTTGACAAGTTTTTGAACAACGAGAATAGTACTATATATTGTTATATAAGATCGTTGTAAATGATGATTGTATGGTGAAGAAAAGTAAAATTATGAAGACAAATTGGGTTTGGTTATGGGTGTTTTCCGTGGCGTATTTCTTTTTCGTCTTTACTTGTACTTGTAATTAAGTAACAATTCTTATTATTTTTTAAAAAAAAAAAATTAAGTTTTTTCTTTTTTTCTTTCTTAGGAGACTATTAATAACAAGATAACTCTATTTTAACAAGTTTTTAAAAGACTCCTGATTTTTATGGTTAATTTGATATTTTCCTCATTTTTTCAAAAATTAGATATATACCCCCTAAAGCTTGAAGAGATGAGATTGACCAACAAATAATTAATTGTGACCATGGGTTATGTAATAGTTTTTTAAAAAAATCAGAATGACCCAAATAGCTCTAATTCTTTAGAATGTGCATAGAAACATTCCGATATATTAGTTGTTAGAAACGATGGGTCTATGAACTTATTTAAATGTGAATAAAAATTAAATAATTTATTTTATATAATTTGGAGGATTATGATCTTTGGATATTTAAATTAATTTAAATTAAAAATTGTAAGGGATGTGACCATTAGATATTTAAATTAAAAATTGTAACTGTTGAGAATTTAACTAAATTGAAATGAAGGGTTTATGACTATTAGAGACGTTGTGTCTCTACCAATTGTTGTGGTGTCTCTTCTAACAGTCACAATTAATTCTATAGATGCCCCACTTGTTCTCTATTTTTGAATCATCAAAAATGTATCTCTGCACTCTTGCATTGATGCATTTAGTCTTTTCATTCTAGAGAGAGTTCATCACAAAATTTGGTTTGCTACTTCTTGGAGTTTTGGAGTGCTGCTAATTTGAGAAGGTAAGATCGTTGTATCTTGAGAGACAGTTCACCGTTATAAGACCGTTCAGTACCTATGCAGGGCGAATATTGTCTTAAGGACAAAGTATCTAATATTTGCCTTGATCTATTTTTATTTGCATTTATATATACTTATTTTTTATGTTTTACGAATTTGCATCGAAGTTTCATCATAATTTTCCAACATAAGTAACTTACAAATTTAAAATAAATGAAGATATATTTAGTCATTTTGATTTAAACTAATGTCCACATTGCTTATTGGATCATTCTTCTCTTTATTTTTATTTTTTTTGTTTGGCAATGACATTTGACCAGGGTCTAGGGGGTGCTAACATCTCTTCTTCTTTTTTGAAAGATAAGCAGGGTTTAAGGAGACCCCAACCAAAACAAGAAGAAAAATCAAACAGTTACTAATGGAAATACTCTTTCCCCTCTTGTCTTCGAAAATGATATCTTTCATGTCTTGAGCAAACGAACTAAGAATGATTTCCATGAATTTTGAGCCAGGCTGGAGACTAGCAAGATGATCTGCTGCATGATTGGTCTCTCTATAAACATGCATGATTTCAAAGAAAGCTAAAAACATCACGAAGGCACAAAATGTTCCGCAAATTACTGTGGCGAACTATGGTGGCTTGCATTCACTGAGTTAAAATAAGAAACAACTGTCATTGAGTCTGAAGCGACAGAAACATGTCGAATATCATTGTGTTTAGCCGACTTCAACCCTGCTTCAATGGCTTTGAGCTCATGAAAAGTAATTATTTGGCCTCGATCCCAAGACTGCTGCAGCTATAACTTCTCCATCTGACTCTCTGATTATGGCACCAAACCCAGCGGAAGAAGTAGATAAAGATCCATCTATATAAATCAGAAAAGTTCCAGTAGGCGGAGCATTCCAGTAACAAGAGATGGCCTGCTTTGTTATAAATTAGGCATTCAGACCCCATCGATAAATAAATTGACGACTCCTGACATCATTTGTAACTTTCAACTCAATCATTGAGGTCTTAGTTCGCACATCCTCAAAAAAATTTCCCAAAATAACATCTTGTGGTAAATATTTAGCAGTAAAAATTCTGCAATTTCTTTCTAACCAAATATGATATATAAAAGCATTGAAAGCAAGATTTTTAATCATCGCCACTGCATCTGAACCTATAAAGTGAGAAATACACCAGTGGAGTTTATGATCCCAAGGAAGAGGCCTACGTGAGTATCCAAGACGAGCTAGAATTGCCATCCAAACGTCTTGAGAGAAAGTGCAATAGAAAAATAAGTGAAAATTATCCTCAAAACCAATATGGCACATGACACAAGCAGCACTTGAGACAACTCCCCAGCCAACAAGTCGATCTCTAGTCTTTAAGCCTCTACGGAGAACATGCCAGGCAATGAAACTGTGTCGACGAATACAGTGAGGAAACCAAACTAATTTGTGCCACTCCACAGAGGGCTTATAATGGCGAAGAGCGTTATAAGTGTCTTTGAGTGAGTAGATGCCTGAGTTACCTGCCATCCAAACACAAACATCAGCTGCTTGCAAATCAAGATAGACCTTGTTTATTTCATCTATAATGTTACCCAAATCGGCCCTCCGATGAGCAGGAAAGTGCTAATCACCATTGTTAGGATTTTCACCCTTCACCACTCTTTGGCTACGTCCACGGCAAAGACCAACTTCTTTCACTAAGATCAAAGGGATTACAAAGCAAGCCACACGCTCAACTACTCTCACAAGCTTCTCTCTAGCTTGCTTCTCAAATTTCTCTCTCTATAATATTACTTCTCTCTACAATATTGCTCTCACACTCTTTTCTCTATCCTCAGACTCACAACTCTTTCAAGAGATCTCACACTCTCAATGTTATTTTTTTTAATGCTTTAGGCTAATGCCCTACTCCTATATTTATAGCCTCTAAGAGGTATCCCAATCCTAGAAGGAAAAGGGAATTCTAACTAAATATGAAAGGAAACCCACCTAAAATAGAAGTTCCCTCAAATATAAGAGAAGTGAAGTTTCTAAAACCCACCTAAAATAGAAGTTCCCTTAAATACAAGAGAAAGGAAGTTTCTAAAACTTTAATTGATTTTTTCAAAACTTCACAAATCTCCACCTTTTGGAAAAACTCTACTTCACGTACCCGTTCTTCTCTTCACGCTCATTATCATCACCTTTTGGCAAAATACTTGCAGCTTCATCTTCAATCTTCTTTGATCTATTTATCTTCATCTTATTGTTGTCTTTGCACTTCATCATCAATCATATACATTGAGTAACTCTCAAGTTGCTCTCCATTTTGAGAATCACACTGACATCATCATCAACCATCTCATCATCATCATCTTCAAGCTTGCATATCTCAAATACAGCATATGTTTGAGCCATATCTTCTTTCTTCAATATCTCCTTTTATACCACTTTGGTAGACTTCATCACTGGCTTCCATTGCAACTCTTGTAATTGCTCCACCTACTCTATCAACTCTACTAGCTCCAACGGCTCTACCAACTGATCTACCTGCTCCACCAAAATTTGTATTTCCTAAAAGGACATACAAATTATCAACCCTTTTTCCCATGAATATGATACGAGAATTCTTTTTAACTTTCATGAGCCTATACTTCACATCAACCTGACAACCCTTCAAATCCAGCGCACCCAAGAATATTACATTCCTTTTCACACTAGGAACATGACGCACACCAGTCAATATCCTCAACAAACCATTTGTGGTCCTGATTTTGATTGTTCTAATCCCTACCACATCACACATCGTATTGTCACCCATAAAGACTTTACCAACTACAGGTGTGTAGGAGGTAAACCACTCTCTATGAGGACATATATGATAGGAACAAGCAGAATCAAGAATCTATTCTTTCGCTTTCGTTTCTTTATCGATAATTGACAGAATCTCTCCACAATCCTCATCATCTGACTTTCCAATGGCTATAGCAGTCGTTGCCTTCTCCTCTTCTTTCTTTTTCTTCTCAGGACAATCTCGTATCATGTACCCTTTCACTCCACAATAGAAACATTCCAACTCCATGATTGGTTTTCTCTCTTTCGAAGCTCTACCCTTCCATGTACCACTTCCACTCTTCTTCCCTCCTTGAACAAACAGACCTAGTGACTTATCATGTTTCTCTTCCGCTTCTTCAAACTTTTCATCGGAGAATATAGCACTTTTTGCTTGTTCTAAAGTAATAGTGTCTCTACCGTAAAGTAGAGTCTTAATCAAGAACTTATGAGTACGGTGTAATGATGCAAGCAAAATAACTGCTTTATCTTCATCCTCTAACTTAATGCCAACATTAGATAAATCACAAAAAACTCGTTTGAACTCACCTATATGGGTGTATAGATCTACACCCTCTTCTCTTACAAAAGAATACTAATAAGCACATATATATTACATTTAATACCTCTATATTCATATTAGTTAGTTAATAATTTTACTCCATTTGAATTAATTAAGTGTAATTTGGTCTTGTGCAGGGAATATGAGTGGAATGGATAAAATCAGTTGAAATCCTTGATGTTGATAAGGGCACCCAGAAGATGTCTAAGCTACCAAAAAGAAGGTTCCATTCGGAAACTACAAAAGTGCATATTGTGGGCCCCATTTATAGTGTAAGCCAGCATGAAAAAGCCCAAATTAATGTCCCACCTACAGCACTTAAATTGCAACTCATGTATTGGATCAATAAGAGGTGTATGGTACTTAAATTATACCCTACTATACTGAATCAAACTTAAGAAAAATTTGTTAGAAACGTTAGTGGCTAGTAGTGTTATATTTTGGTGCAGAATGGTACATCAAAATTGATGTATTAAATGGGATATTTTCCACTCATTCAATTATGTCCATTTCCTGGTCAGCCACATCACCTTCTCATTAACCCACGAATCAAATTTCTATTTTGAAACTCCCTGTTCTATTCAAACTTGGAAACCGCCTATATGAATTCTTCAGAATGGGGATTATAAAG
>MVGT01001388.1:631928-655453 GCA_002174775.1 Macleaya cordata | reverse complement strand
TTTTTTTTTAATGCTTTAGGCTAATGCCCTACTCCTATATTTATAGCCTCCAAGAGGTATCCCAATCCTAGAAGGAAAAGGGAATCCTAACTAAATATGAAAGGAAACCCACCTAAAATAGAAGTTCCCTCAAATATAAGATAAATGAAGTTTTTAAAACACACCTAAAATAGAAGTTCCCTTAAATACAAGAGAAATGAAGTTTCTAAAACTTTAATTGATTTTTCCAAAACTTCACAACCATTACTAATAATAGACTCCACTTTAGCTTCTATGTGCAAATGAGAATCGAACTGAAAAGCAGGAGGAAATCTATTTTTTAAAATTCCAAGGGGATACCTGAAGTCAAGCTAGAATCGAGTTAAAGAACCATTACCAATAAAATAAAGGGTTAATTTAGTTTACCTCCCCAGAATAATTGGCCAATCGGACTTACCCCCCTCAAAGATCAGATATTGAACTTACCCCCTCAAACTCACGGTTTCCGTGATTCTGCCGTTAGNACAGAATAATTGGTCAATCGGACTTACCCCCCTCAAAGATCAGATATTGAACTTACCCCCTCAAACTCACGGTTTCCGTGATTCTGCCGTTAGAAGGCACACGTGCATCTCGCACGCTCCTTTTTTGAGGGGAGTAAGTCCGATTAGCCAATTATATTTGGGGGTAAACTAAATTTTCCCTAAAAAAATAGTGCAGAGTAGAAATTAACCCTGAGAGAGAAACTAAAATGGTGAACTGCTGAGCGATGGATCTACTCTCAAGGATTCGTCTCCAAGCCCACGATGCATCATTAGGAATAGTCATATGCCAAAAATCTTTATTTTTCATAAGGTTCCTTTAAACCCAAATAGCCTATAAAGATTCATCTCCAAAAGTGAGGTTATAGATATGTCGAAGATTAGCTGCAATGTTAGTTTGTTGCAAATGCCTAACTGAAAGAGCCCCTTCACTATACGGATAGCAAATAGAGTCCCAACTAATCAGTGCCCGTTTTGATGCAAAATCAACTCCAGACCAAAGGAAACGCCGAAAGATGGTATTAAGCTCCACATCTCTAAAACATTGAAGCTATGTATGCGCTTTGCAGTGAAGAATTCCCAAGTGTGTAGCTCCAAGCAGTCATGGCTAGCTGTTTGCATAACAGTGTAAAGGAACACCGACAAATAACTCTTAAAAATGTAACTACATGCTACTTTATAAAAGACAAAATATATATATGTTTTATTACATTACGTGGTATTGAAAATATCTTTTTTGTTTTATATGGAGTAGGATTAGCAATTTAGCATTCTTTCTTATTGATTAGTGGGTATAATTGTTCCATCTAAGCCAGGTGAATTAGTCAAATATAGGTGGTTAAGCTTAACTATCAGAATCTGTTTAGGTTTGAAACTATGTGATCACTTCCGCCTAAAACATGAAGACAACTACTCGATCGTCCCATGTAACTTTCATGAGTTAACATTAGGAATCTAGCTTTTCTACTTGATGGAAAATGATATATATATATATATGTATATGCTGCCATACTGACACAGTAAGTAAACCTTGAAAAGGTAGTACAAAGTGCTTCACTATTATTAGAAAAGCTTACATGCATGGAAAAATAAAACCTTTCTTGTTCTTTAATTTACTCCCTATCTAGGGTATCTGACATTTATATGTCTTTAAACTTACGTAGAATACTTTTTATTAGAAATACATCTTCTTCTTCTTCTTCCTTTATATATGTATATATATAAAACGAATCCATGGACATGTTTATATAGACATGCTTTGTGGGGCTCACATGAAATTAATTCAAAGGTTGATTATTAGTGAAGATGGTCTACATGGTGAGGAGAACATCTTCACCAAAAATCAATCCACTCTAAAACTTCTAGATCTATCAAATATTAATTTAAAATTAACAATATTTATAGACGACGGTCTATACATATTATTTTTTAAACTAATATTTGATGGGGCTAAAAGTTTTAAAATTGATTGATTTTGGTGAAAATGATCTACATAGTGAAGAGAACATTCTCACCTAAAATCAACCATTGGGGTCAACTTCATGTGGGGCCCACATAAGCATATCCACCGATCCGTCCTCGTATATATATATACACACACAACTTACATAGTCATCGATCGTAAATCATAACTTTGATGACTAATACTCTTTTAGATCAGTTCTAAAAATTAAATTAGGTTTTCCCATGTAAATGAGCAACTAGGTATACCTGATCATCCTCATTGAAGCTTTTTACTACTAGTTCAATGCAATCACCGACACAAATCTTACACCAAAAACGTAGTTATTATTGTTTTATATCGATAGTAACAGTAGAACGAAGGTTTTAACATGTCATACATACTAAATAACAAACAAACAGCATTATTTATTAGCAGTATCAACAGTAATAGTAGTTGTTCTTATCAAAAATAGAAAGAAAAAAAATTGATTTAGCGACGGTTTTTCGGGCAACAAAACTGTCACCTTAGGTCTTTAGCACCGTCCCTAAAGCCCTATTTTGTAGTAGTCGTAGTTTTAAGGGTAAGAATGTTTAGTAGGTAACTGTTAGCATGTTAATTAAGGTGTAGATTATAAATAAGTTTCAAACTAAGCAAGTCATAGGTTCAACTCTCAGCAACGACTTTACTATCTCAACTAAGAGACACCTACATACGTCTTGTCGTTATTGTTATCCTTATGGTACTGCGACAATTATATAAGTTGGTGTTACTAAAAACAAGCAGAACAAAACTGCGCGCAACATGCATTACATGCAAATTTTATAATAAAATTAATAGTTACATACGTGTAGATCGATAGTTAGTAACAATGACATTCTTATCAACCAGTGTACGTAGGTCATTTTAGAACCATTTTATTTTTTTGAAAAATTTTCCTCCAAAGGCAACGAATTTCAAACCATGACTATGAAGTTGGCCAGGACATGCACATCCCAACTGCCAAGATGATGATGTTAAATCATATCATATTATAAAAGATAAGAATTATATGTTTATTAGTTTCCTTTACTGACAACTCAATTTAACTCCGACTATCTACCCATTTACGCATCCATGCATTGCTTCCATCCTCTCTCTCTAGAAATATATATATATACAAGTAGGTAGCTAGTACAACAAATTGCCAAGCCGGGGGCGGGCCGGATGGTAAGGCGTCCCCTGTTCTATTGGGAGGTCTTGAGTTTGAACCTTGACTAGGGTGCTAGCAATAAGGTTCTACTCATGATGTAATGGTNAAAGCTAGTACTAAAAATAGAGATGGTCTACATGACCCGACCCGCCAACCGAATTCTAACTCGATCTGTCAAATCTGAACTTAACTCGACAGGCTAGCTAAATAAGTTAAGATTAAGTAGTTATAGGTTGATTATTTCTGACTCGTTACCATTTCAATCCTCCATTAATTTTGTTAAGGCTAAGATCGAGTACTTTAACTTGTTTTCTTATTTTGTTCAGAAAAATATCAAACTAATGAAGATTAAAGTTTAATAATCGTAACCCGTCAACTTAACCATCAACCCGCCTAAAATTGACCCTAACCCTGACTCGTTGTCAGGTCAAAGTACAAACCACATTACGTACTTGGTTCTCTAGAAGGGTACGTCATAAAAGTAGGTGAAGACAAGTGAGTACAAGGAAAAGGGGCTGCCGGAGCAAAGAGATCGAAAAGCCCACGAGGCCGGCTAGGTCGAGTAGTACATATATTTTTATAATGAGAGATACGTGCAGTAAGTAGTAGTACATATCCATCAATCTCTTTCTGGTAAGTCTCTCTTGACATATAGTAGTAACCAGTTGTTTACGTTAGCTAATGCGGCCCGCTTAAACCCGCCTGTTAAATCGCTCATGACGTGTCCTAATTAATTAGGCTTCTTCTAGAACTACACTAGATTATTAATTATTATTTCTAGTAATTAATTTTAAATGTTAGGTGAAAATACAAGGATTGTTGATCACATGGGTATATCATACAGTTTGTGTTTAATACACAAATTTTTTTTTTTTTTTGATAGGAGGGTATTAATGCCCAAGTAATAACATGGCATAGATATATTGTATAAATTGTTTGAAAAGCGCAGAAACCGCCATTAACATTGATTCAATAAATGAACAAATGAACCACCACCAAAAGGTGCAAGAAAGGCTACTACGTACATATATATAATACATTACATGAGCCAAACTTAAACTTAATGGTAATTCTACAACTATTAAGTTTTGAACCCAAGACCTTTCAAGTCATATGAGGGATCCCAAGTCATAGGAGGGATGTAAACCAACTGAGCAAGTGGCTGTTTGCCGAATTATTTGTTATTATTTCGAAATCATTTCAAATATAAATTAGATTTTTTTTAAAAAGAAAATGCTCAACTTTTTAATTTTGTATTTTATTATTTTATTATTACCAGATGTTCTAAAAGTACTCAAATTCCACAACCAAAAAAAAATTGTTCAAATAACTATGTTATATTTGTTTATTTAATCCTTAATTTAATTTGTTAATTGACTGAAACTTTAAAAAATAAAAACACCCCACTTTTTCTAAAATGGGAGTGTCTCATTCTTGACACTGGGCCGGTCAAAGCCCAAGTAAATAACATTCATATTGTTTAGAGTAATGATTGTGGTGTATTTGATTTCACTTTTTGCCCTTGATTTATTTTTTTGCTATTTTAGGGAAATTTTGTTTGAAAATGAAAAGTTCGATTGTTTCTAAACATTAAAAATAAAAACAGAAAATCTTGTTCCTCTAATCACCATTGATTACTCTAATTAAGCCAACATGCAATTTATTGGAACTCATGATTAACCTTGCCATCTATATTTGACTGAAGACAGTGAATGACTTGGATCGTTCGATCCCAAAAATGAACAGTTCAGATCATCCTAGACTCATGATATATTAGGTTGAACTTGAACCCACCTATGGTTTGCATGTCTGCCAGGGGGAAGACACAAATTGGACAAAATCTTTTTTTGAGCATGAATTGGACAAAATCTTTCTTCCTTTTATTTCTAGTGAAATTTATTTCTTATTACATTAATTTTGATTTAATACTTAAAAATGAGCAGGATGGTTTTGGAAAAACATTAGATACCGTTCTAACAACCTACCTTGTATGCAGGAGTGGGATACACGAACCAAAGCATATATAAGAGTTAATAAGAGAGAATAAAAAAAAACAAAAAAAAAAGGAGAATATGATAACAACTTTTTAAATTAGAATATCTAGGGATATTGCAACGTACTTTTTTTTAACATATTTTTGTAGGACTCACAAGCAAATGATTTTGAGTTTGGATGTTCTCTTTACCATATGTATCATTTCTAGAAATCAGTCTGTTCTAAAATTTTTAACTACATCAAAAGTTTATCAGTAATTAATAATCTTAAAAAACGCATAAAATTTACTAGTTTTTCGCAAACTAGTTTGAGAGTGATTGAAGTTTTAGAATGGGTTCATCTCCTAATATGATGATCTATATGGTGAGGAGAATAACTTCACCAAAAATCAGTCCTTGAACCATCTATATTAGGACTTAAAAAAATGTGTTGCAATAATCACGCCATAAGGTATGTTGTAATATCCTCCTCAATTAAATTAATTTATCAATAAGGGTACTTTTGAAATTTAAAACTATAAAGAAGCTTAAAAACACCACCAAATTAGTTATGTTTAAATGATTTTTTTTATTAACTTTCATTTATAAGTGTCAATTAATGTCGTTATTATTGTATGAAAAATGTTACCACACCAAATACTACTAGAAGAATCAGATAACATTAGGTAACCGTCCAATCAATGTGTATGATTATCATATTCTACAACAACAACAACAACTGTGACGTTTAAACAACGGTTATAGAACCGTTACTATAGGTATTTTAACCACTGTTTTTTACTAACTGAAGAACTGATGTTGAAACTAGGGTTTGCAATTGTACAACTAACAACAACAGTTCACAAACTCGAAACTGTCTTAACAAGTCATCCGGTGGACGACTTATCTGTGGGGAACCCTAGTGAAGATAACTAACACAGTTATCAAGTTATTGAGTGGTTCTGCTCATCTAAATATTTCTGATTTTGTGGGGGCTACTAACCTATAATCAGTAGATATGACTATTATAAATTTGCATTTTAAAGACCATTAACAATAAACTTTATCATAAAAGATAAAAAAAAATTTAAAAAAACACCAAAAATCTCTTCATTTGGATTCTAGGTGTATTAACATCTCACAGTGATGATGTTGATTTGATGCAAAGACTTAATGAATTATTCTTGCAAAAAAATCAACACTAGGAGAATTTTCGTAAAGACTCCACAGAAAGGTGTAAATAGAGTGTAAGACTAAGATAAGTATAAAGAATTTGAAGGATAAGCTTACAATATTAAACAAAGGCACAAACATACATGGAGCAGCTTAGGTCGATTAATTTTTAGCCAGTGTAAAGCTATTCAAAAACTTCAAAACTCCATATTTTTTATAAAATTAAAAATTTTAGAACAATTTAATTTTTGTACAGATGATCATCTAAATGATATGTATATTGTCCTAAAAATATCCAACCTTTATCATCTCAATGCAGACTCCATCTATCAATTGTGTGTAAATATCTTGTTCTTTGAAAAGAAAAAATTATTGTTATTTCTATTATCAAAGGGGCGCTGAAGGGGTCCAAATTTAGCTCAATTTGAGCCGTCTCTGTCATCCCATTTGTCGTACCGTTTTTAAAGGTTTCAAAGACCCATCATCTTTATTTTATTTTGATACTTGATTTTTATATGTTTTACCTACTTTATTTTTGCATACATCTGCTAGTCGTCTCTCCATCATATAACTTAAATTAAAATTAGTCTTTGTATCATTTTCATGTTTAAATGAGATATAAGAAACAAGCGCGTACAAGGTTTTCCATAGCTTTTGCTAAGGGTAATAATTATAATTTTTTAAAACAAAAAAAATTATTATACAATTTTTAATAGTAAAAGTATTTCTCTTTGTCAAATTCAATTTAACCTTGGTTGAACTTTTATTTAGCTCGAAAAAAAAAAAAAAAAAACTCAAAGATTTTAATTTCCTGATTCTACCCCCTGGTTCTGTGTTTTTTGATTTAGAAAAGAAGGGAAATGAAAATCGTCACGAGAGAGTGGAGAATAAGACTGGTAAATGACCTGTGTCGTACGAATTGGAACCGGCAAATACAAGTTAACATCAACCACCATCAAAGTTTGGTACTTGAATTTGACCTCGATATATAAATACCCAATTCCCAAGGGCATCATCATAAATAAAAGACATACAATTAGGAGAACGGTAAGGCGCCCAACGATTCGTTTTTGAAAAACCAACGACGCTAATAGATTTTTCAGGTACACGTGGGAAAATCACGACCCTTATTTTCTTTTATTTTCTGTTCTTATAACATACTTTCTCTCTCTAAAACGATAAAAACTGAAGAATAGGTGAAAGGTGGGGGAAGTGAAAAAGAAAACGAAAATGGCATTGTTTTTTAAGAATTTGAATTGTATTTTAGTTTGAATTTTCAAGAATTTTTCTCAACTACTCTCTCTATAAGCACGACTAAGCACTAGCGTTGAAATCGTGGGTGAGAGATCGGTTGAGAGGTGTTTCTTTTAAGAACCTGGAGTTTGAAGCGTGTGAATAAGCAAAGGTGCCATCTGTGCTTAATTTCTCTCTCTTTCTCTAGAGAGAGAAAGAAACAAACAGCAGATAAGGAATTAAAGTATACATTCTAGAGAGAGAAAGAGTCTAGACAGAGAAAAACTCACCGGAAAAATGAGAACGCCGTCTATTGCAAGCAGCTCAAGAAGATCAAATTACAGCAGAAAATTCGATTTCCCTGACGGATTGTCAGATTCCGGCGACTACGGTGTTGGAGGAGCAATGCTGCCTATTTTTCTCAACGATCTAGCCAAAAACGATCAGAAAGATTTCGTCGAAGTAACATTAGAATTAGAAGACGATTCGGTAGTCGTTTGTAGCGTTACTCCGACAGCAAGATCAGATCGGAGCAAAGACGATGCAGTTTCCGGTTTCTTCACCAGAAGTTTGTCGACGACGTCAAGAATCCGCCGGAAATTTGGTTGGTTAAGATCTCCTTCGACTAGAACATCAGTAGACATGGAAGATCCGACGATCTTAGCTCGTGATGCTCGGAAGATCAAAGCGAAACTTGACAGGACAAGATCGAACGCTCAACAAGCACTTAAAGGACTCAGATTCATCAACAAAACTACTGGAAAAGTAGATTCAAATGAGCTCTGGTTAAGAGTTGAATCGAGGTTCAATTCTCTTGCTAAAGACGGTTTGCTTTCTAGAGAAGATTTTGGCGAATGTATAGGTAGCAAAATTAAACCAGTTCTAGCTAGTACTTCTGGAATTGATTAATTTCTCATCATATTTCATTTCAGTAATATTGACGGTGATCAAAAATTAAATTAAATTAAACCGCTTTGATTCTTTGGTTTTTTTTGTTGTTCTTCAGGTATGGTTGACTCGAAAGAGTTTGCGGTAGGGATTTTTGACGCATTAGCAAGACGAAGACGTCAAAAGATTGAAAGAATTACGAAAGAAGAGCTTTATGACTTCTGGTTACAGATTTCAGACCAGAGTTTTGACGCTCGTCTTCAGATATTCTTTGACATGTAACTCTCTCTCTCTCTAGACTTCTCTTTCTCTCTCTAGCCCTCTTTCTCTCTCTAGCAAGCTTGTGAGTTTTAATTTCTTTGGTTTATTAATTTTGTAGGGCGGATAGCAACGAAGATGGTAGAATCACAAGAGAAGAAGTACGAGAGGTAAAGATTAATTTGATTGAACAATTTTCATCAAACTTTTTATTCTTGATTACTTAATTTAATCGAAAATTTCTTACTTTTTTTTTTTTTCGTTCTTGTTTGTTTGTATAGCTGATAATGTTAAGTGCTTCTGCAAACAAGCTGTCCAAGTTGAAAGAACAAGCAGAGGAGTATGCTTCTCTGATTATGGAAGAATTAGATCCAGAAAATCTCGGTTACATAGAGGTAAGTAATTAAGTAAAATTAAAGTAACCCCATATAAAAAGAACCCCAAACAATTAAGAATTTACGATTTTAATTCATTTCAGCCACTCAAAATCATTCAAAACAATCAAAATATATATCATGGGGCCCATAATACTGGGCCAATCTTCAGGCACTGCCTCGAACCAAAAAATCATTTCTGATAATCATCTCTTCTTGTTTGCTTCAGTTGGGGATTAAGTCCTTTTTGGTTGATACCAAACGAAATGTCCTGTTTGGGATTAAGTTATGGTTTTTGGATTAAGTCTTTTTAGGGTGAACATTTTTTTTTGTCTGAATTTGTTGTTTGTGATTTATTTTTTTTTTTTTACAGTTATGGCAGTTGGAGACGTTGCTTCTACAAAGAGACAACTATATGAATTACAGCAGACCATTAAGTACAACTAGTGTAAATAATTGGAACCAGAACAACAAAGGACCGGCTAAACCAATAAATAACATGATGCGTAAGATAAACCATAAATTTAGGTGTCTGATTCTAGAAAACTGGCAAAGGGCCTGGATTATAGCTGTTTGGGTTTTGATAATGGCGGGTCTGTTTGGCTGGAAGTTTTACCAATACAGGAGAAGAGCAGCTTTTGAGGTTATGGGTTATTGCTTCACCACTGCTAAAGGCGCCGCCGAGACTCTGAAGTTTAACATGGCTTTAATTTTGTTGCCCGTTTGTCGAAATACACTGACGTGGCTTCGATCTACTAGAGCCAGATTATTTGTTCCCTTCGATGACAACATCAACTTCCATAAGGTAAGCGTAATAAGAAAAATAATAATACGCTGAGTGCGTAATACACCAGCTATTCACAGTAATCATCATGTTATGTCCTTTGGATATTATTTTCTTTTTCGGTTGTTGGATTTCCAAGGTTTTTTTATTTTTTATTTTTATTATATTATTTTTAGGGACTAATAATTAATTAATTAATTAAGAGTTAATATTTGACATTGAACTTATTAAGTTGAAGGTAAACACGATCGTAAGAAGTTGACATAGTTTGATGAGTTCTGGGAAAAAAAAACTCGGTGCAAAAGACTTTTGACGAAGTCACACACTAGGGAAAAATTTTCTGGGGAAAATGTTTTCTGGTCGGTATATGAGATTAGTATGAGGAAAAATTCCAAACTGTTGAAGTTTTTATTTTACGGGTGGCAGCTGAGTGGCATGAATTTTGTTTACGTGTTTTGTTGGTTTCTCCACGTGGCAAGTTTTGCCACGTATGGAAGTTTCAAGAGTTGGATTGTGTTCACCCACCACTGACGTGGGTGAACCAACCAGACCATCATTGAGTGGATGGTTGTTCCAAGAGCAATTCATCTCAGCTACTACGTGTAAGAAACCTGGTTTTGTTCACCCACGTGTGACAATAACACAAAATCTTACTCGACGGGTAATAACATCCTGACGGCTAAGATTTTGTGTTAATATCTTCCGGGGGTATACAAACTTAGCATTCTTTTCTTCTTGCCTTACTAAGTTAATTGTCTGAGAAAAAACTAGTCTTTCGCGACCTACCTGAATTCAATGGTCCTGCTTGTAGTAAACGTTAGATCCTGCTTGTAGTAAACGTTAGATGGAGAACATGATATCAATTACAAGTGGACCACCACCAGGATTATATGATCTTCATAATCATAAATAATCAACAGCAATCTTGATGAAAATGCCTAACATCTAATATTTCCTTAAATTTTACTGCAGGTAATGGCATCAGCAATAGCGATCGGAATCATTCTTCACGCAGGCAACCATTTAACCTGCGATTTCCCTCGTCTGGTCAATTCTTCTCCTGAGAAATTTGCCCTAATAGCATCCGAATTCCATAACAAGAAGCCCACATACAAGTATCTGTTGACAGGCGTAGAAGGTGTGACTGGATTTGCAATGGTGATTTTAATGGCAATTTCGTTCACACTTGCAACGCATCATTTTAGGAAGAATGTGGTGCGATTACCGGCACCTTTAAATCGATTGACTGGCTTCAACGCGTTCTGGTATTCGCACCACCTTCTTGGTTTCGTCTACGTTTTGCTCTTCGTCCACGGATCATTCACGTTCTTTGTGCACCATTGGTACCAAAAGACGGTAAGAATCTTGTGACCCCATCATAGTAATTTGTTAACAACGTAAATAAGGTGTTACCGTGTTAGGTAAAAAAAATATACACAGTTAAAATTGTATTTCGTCATCAAGTACTTGCTCTTTCTAGATAAGGGCTATGGGATATTTTACTTGCACCCGCGCTTTGTTTCAACACCCCACTTATTTTTACACCCGTCATTTCTTACACTCCTTGTTTTAACTTTTTCGAACATGGTTCTAAAACTTTCAACTCTGTCAAAAAGATTAATTAAAAGTTTTAGAATAGAAATGAGATTATGCTCACACAAAATTATCCTTGCATCATTTCAAGTGACCCCTACAAGTTAGGGTGTAACCAGAGTGTAAGAATATACGAGGTTTTAAATGAAATAAAGGTGGGTACAAGTAAAATTTCCATTACGTGAAATTTATATTACCTTAAGGTTTATGGAAAGCCTGAGTGATTAACAATGGTAGAATCCATTTTAGCAAAAAAAAAAAAAAAAAACATGGTAGAATCCACGGGAAGATTACAACGGCTATTTTTCAAATTACTAATTGATGCAATTTCCATGAATTTTACAGACATGGATGTACATATTTGTTCCACTGTTGCTCTATGTAGGGGAGCGGAGCCTAAGAACACGTAGATCAAAACAATACTCAGTTCGGATTTTCAAGGTATATATATATTCTTTATTCATTCAACTCTGTTTCCCCCATGAAGTTTCTTTTTTCTTTTTTTACACCTAGCTGATGGTGGGGCAGGCAGTATCCACCATTTGAGGGGTGTAAAAAATAAAAAAATAAAAAAGATAACTCAATCCAACGACCCGTACGTTTTTTTTTTCTAGGTTTGATGATTTTGATCAACAGATTCAGCTTTATTTCATTGGGACTCACCTAGATCATATACATTTTATTGTACAGGTCTCAGTGCTACCAGGAAATGTGTTCAGCTTGATAATGTCTAAGCCTCATGGATTTAAATATAAAAGTGGGCAGTACATATTTCTACAGTGCCCAACAATCTCCCCATTTGAATGGTGAGTACTAATTAATTACTATTTCTTCTTATTTTTATTTTTTTCTCTAATTTTGTTCTGTTATGATGATATTGGAGTACTAATTAATTAATTAATATTACAGGCACCCTTTCTCAATCACTTCGGCACCAGGAGATGACTACCTCAGTGTTCATATCAGGACTGTAGGAGACTGGACGCAAGAACTGAAACGAGTATTCACAGAGACTTGTGATTCTCCAAGCGTGATCGGTAGAGCAAAGTTTACTCAACCTGGAAGAATTGATCAGAAAGGGTAATTAACTCTTACTCTGCTCAAACTTCACCCTGTTGAATGAGATGTTCCCCGGGTTCATCAAAATTACAGATTAAAAATATGAGAAAGTGATATTTATGATCTACGCTAGAAATTTCATCACACGAGTCAATTCTGGTTCCGTTCTTAAACTACCCGGACCCAGACCCAAAACCTATTAAGTTGATTTTAATTTTGGTGCTTAAATAGCTAGAAGTCTAGAACCAGAACCAGGGAAATTGTTTCCATTTCCAATGAGTTCTTGAGTATTTTGATTCCTAATCTCTGATATTGTAATCAAGCTCTAGGTCCTATTGATTGATTTTCTTTTTTTATTGGCCAGTACAGGTTCCATCTGATACCAAAGTACCTAGGAGCTAATAAAACAAACATCTTTAGTTCTAGTTCACAAATAGGTGGAATTGACGTCGAAATAATTGGTTCCAGTTTGGTTGCTTAACTTTTAAGTTGTTTTTACATTAAGCAAAAATGACCACACTAAAGTCTGAAACATTGTAAATTGAAGCGTTTTTTTTTTTTTTTTAATTGGAATGTAACTTGAAGCATTTGTGCTATGATAGTATAGATAAATTCCATGTACCTTTTTATCTAGGAAATAAAAATAAGCAAATTGTGCAGTTTACCAAGATTATTCGTCGATGGACCATACGGAGCTGCAGCACAGGATTATAGAAACTACGATGTGTTACTCCTCGTCGGGCTCGGAATCGGAGCCACCCCTTTCATAAGCATTCTCAGAGATCTTCTCAACAACGTAAGAACAGCGGAAGATCAAACAGTAAGATATTTAAATTATCCAAAAAAAATTTTAACTTTCCCGTTGTTTAATATGGATTTTCCTAGTCTAAATTTTATTTATGATTCTATTTCACTGTGACATCTTAGGATGCAATCACGGAAACAAGCAGATCAGAAGACAGTCTTAATAGTATTACATCTCCATCAACATCAGTAACATCCAGTGTGAAGAAGAAATCTCAGAGGACTACTAGTGCTCACTTCTACTGGGTTACAAGAGAACCAGGTTCCTTTGAATGGTTCAAAGGAGTTATGAATGAAGTTGCTGAAATGGATCAGAAAGTAAGTTCTAGTAAGAGAAATGATCATATTGGCCGGTCCACAATCGTTAAGACTAGCACTTGTTGGACCCATGCACCATTATGGGACAGGACTTAAAATTCCGGATGAATCCTTTTAATTTCTAAGATTGTGTTTGGCACCAAATGAATTTTTTTTTTTTTTTTCGTGTGTGTTCTTTGGTTTCTTACATTTAAATTGGAACAGGGGGTGATCGAGATGCACAACTATCTAACAAGTGTTTATGAAGAGGGTGATGCAAGGTCTACCCTACTCACCATGGTTCAAGCTCTCAACCATGCTAAACATGGAGTCGACATCTTATCAGGCACCCGGGTATGAGATTCTTAAATCTTTTGGCGACGTTCGGTAATACTGAAATTCAAGTCAAAATTAATTTCTAGGCACTAAAGACCTAAAGATGCAGAATACACGGATAAATTTAAAATATTTTAACGGTTCACGTCCCTTTAGTGTTTGGTAGAACCGACATTATAGAACTAGTCATTGAACACTTCTGAACCAGTCATTGTTGATTTTTTTAAAAGAAACTTGAAGTTTTCTTAGTACCATGAGATTTAATTTATAAAGTTAAAAAAGATTTGACTTAACAAAACATCTCTTATAGTATTATAACTTCTGGCTGTCATTATCTTATATTTTGATCTCTTTGATAAATAATTAGGGTGCATGTATCAATTGGTAACGATGATTGACATGTTTCTATTATTTTATTTGGGGCAGGTAAGGACTCACTTTGCAAGGCCAAACTGGAAGGAAGTTTTCACCAAGATTGCTTCAAAGCACCCCTACTCTACAGTAGGTATAAAAATCTAACACCAACCCTAATTATGATTAAGAAACAGATCATTTGCAGGAGGTTAAGGGTCCCACTAATTGAATGATGAGGATTGATATTTTTGGTGAGCATTTTTACTAATTCAGCCCACCTTATTGCTCTGTTATGTAAACCTTACAATACAGAATGGTTTGTTGGTTGTGTAAAATTGCTAGCACAATCACAAAAGAGTATGCTGAGTTTATAGAACGGACAAACTATTATGTAAAATCTATATTTCTGGGGTATACAGAACCAATCAGATGGGTTGAATATCAGTTGCCTTTGAATGATCCAAAGATCCAAAGAACATATTAATAGAGGAATCTATTGAATGGGTCCCATCATCACAAGAGATTTTACTTTCTACTGTGCAGGTGTATTTTACTGTGGAATGCCAGTACTGGCAAAGGAACTGAGGAAGTTGTCACACGAGCGAAGCCACACAACCTCCACACGTTTCGAGTTCCATAAGGAGTATTTTTGAAGAGCTAAAATGCTATATATCCTACCTGGAATATCCGGTCCTTACTATTTTTTGTAATTATTAAAGGGAAAGTTTCACAAGGAAAAAAGAAAAAAAAAATCTATATATTACATTCATCATCATAATTATATATAATGTAAATAACATACTTGAATTTTAGTAAAATGTTGTCTAATGCATTTAGAAACTAGAAACCCTAACTACCATTGATAATGAGAGGTGGCTAAGTTGACTTAATAATCTTAAAACATTATTTTATCAATAATAAATTTTATTAATACTAGGGATTCTGAAGCTAGTATTATTGTCAGTATTCTTTTCTGTCAAGCTAGTATTATTATAAGAATGGCAGCTCCAACTGGCACTTCTTTTTAATTTTCTTTTTAGTTTTAAAATTATTAATTTTTTCCCTTTTTAATTATATAATCTATTACCATACTAAGTCCAAACACTTTGTTTAGCGTCTTTTTCATTTTTTAAATTAGAAGACCACTACTTAAATTAAAAAATAAATCTGTGAATCGTTAATTGTTTGATTATTAATTTATTACATTCAACAGGGAATAGGATGTCTTTAAACATTTGCGTCAAAAAATTCAAAACCTCGTGTTCTAAGAGGATAAGTAGTTAAACTTCTAAGAATTTCACAGGTTAAGCCAATGGCCATGTCCTGGAGCTCATGTGAACCAGCGAGGTGAAAACGTTTCTTTCTAGCAAATTTGTGCAATGCATTTAATATGCGCGTTCCGAGTTTCGACAATGTCAATTTACTAAAGTTGTGTTTGATTGAAAAAATGCGTTCAGCCAAAATAGGTTTCTTTCCACCAATTATGCGGTGCAAAAGTGTATTTCTTAAGGACAATGAAGCTTATTCTATTAAATTACGTTGAAAACAAACTATTTGTAATACTTTTAAGTGAGGGACTGCAGTTCCACGAAATTCAAATTGCAAACAAATAGTGAAATTTGTAATTTGTGTTGTTTCAGCAAAAGGAAATGAAGCACAATCAAAGACAACCTAAAAAAATAAACTGTGATTCTCTGATTTTCTGTTCAACTCATCTTAAAAATGTTATCAGAATGTAATGGGTACCGTAAGAATTAAGATGGGTTGACATTTCTTACAGGATAGAAAATCTGACTCTTCTGTTACAGAAATCTCATAGAAATCATGAGAGAGAGATAGAGAGAGAGTCAAGTTGAAGAAAGGGGTCCGACAATTGAGTGCTGTTGATCATGTTGGTGCCTACATGTTTTTTCAAAGTCTTTTAAGTAACAAAAATAAATGGTGCATGGAAGGATTGCTGCAAGATGACAGATAAAGCTGAGAAATCTTTTTTGATAAGCTCAAATTCCATTGATTAGTGAATTTTTAATTTGTAAGCACGTTCTCACGTCTCACACAAAGATACTTTTACCAGTTTAAAGATGTTTGTCTGTATTATACATACTATACAATTATTTAACAAGTTCTGCCCTAGCCAAAAAAAAAAAAGGGTTGTAAACTATTATGTCTATATTATTCTGTACAATTTTTTAACTTAAAAAGCTGAGAATGATATCTGTATTATTCTACACAACAGCATTTCAAACACATCAGAGACAAGCAAGTATCACACGGCTCTCTGTTATACTTAATTTTAATGCTTTAATTTACCTACTTGGATTTTCTAATCTGATTTTGTTAAAAAGTAATATCGTCGAGATAGACGGTATCACACGAAAAAGTAAAATATCAACTGGTTGGTCACACAAATTGCACCCCTGCGGATAAAAGTTCAATGAAGAAGAAGAAGACCCTTCTCTTGGACCTTACTTGACCAAACTAGTGTATGCTCAGTTGTTGTTTTAGATGTCTTGTTTTCTACATGGCTTACTCTAGTCAAGTGGAACGGGTTTCTACAGGATTTACTCTAGTCAGTGTAGGGGTGTTAGCCACACCGCGGGTCAAGCTCCGCTTACTCTTAGACAGGGAATACTAATTCATCTGGGTTAAACTATTTATAAAGCAAAGGTTCGGAGGACGTAGTGTTGTACATAAGCTTGTAAGCCTAATTTTCTCTAAGAACGGAACTGGTGAGAAATCACCCCTAAACTTGTGGACATAGGCTTTCCCATACCACATAAAAATCTATGTGGTCTTAAGCAATTGTCTATTTTCTCTCCGTTTCCATATGCTGTTTTCCATACAGTAGTCCATACTGCATTACAGTTAGTACAGTCGTATCAACACCCTTGACTGAAAATTACCAATAAAACCCGAGAGCGTGTTGTCAAGGAACCACACAAGCACAGTTCTAGCAGTTAAAAGTGGCACACACCAACCTTGTGAACATTCAACTTGGGAGGTTAAAAGAGAGCTTTCGAAGTTGATGGAATAATGGTAACAAGTTACAAGTTTGGTCAAATGGCAATCCCTTTTTAAAGACAAAATGTCACATTCAGAGAAAAGCATGAATACCCTAAAACGAAGTCGACAGCCTCTCTAACACATTTACATAAAGCTAGAATAAACACTACTATATAAGAACGCAATCAATGACGCAAGCAGACATGTCCGGACAGTCAAAACATCGTCAAATGCTGACTAGAACTCAAAATAGATAATGTTCTATCAAGTTCTTAGGGCACTCGATTGTGAAAAAGCCACTCCAGCAGCAGCAAGGATGAAAAAAGGACTTACTTTCAAGAGATGGTAACAAGCAAGATTCATACGATTTGGTCATCTCAATCATCCTTCAATCGCCTGAGAAGTTTGCTAGCCCATCTTCGAACACGTCGCTTCAACGTGAAGCCCACAAAAACACCGACTATGAATCCAAGGGCACAAAGCTTTGTGCATGTCCAAACTGAAACCACTTTGCTGAAATTACAAAATGAAAAAGCAAAAAATCCATTACCAACTACATCAAAAAGTTCAGAATATTGAACAACAATGTACAGTATAAAAAATCAGTAATCAATTAAGTGATAAAATCAGGTATTCTGTTCATTTGTTTAGGAGGATACACCAGGCATCATTGTATCAGGAGTAGTCACAACTCTTCATAGATCAGGTGTCTTTATATATGCGTATTGGAGAAACATCTTTAGCTTACCAGCATTCCTAAAGTAAAGAGATATGACAAGGAACTTGTTTTGGAAATTTTGCATTTAGGACATTATTCCACCACCCTCATGTGTTTAACAGGATAGACACTGACAGTACTTTTTCAAACAAATATTAATTTACTCCAATCTGTTATTTTGAGAGTTTCACTGTTAAGAGATTTTTCAATATATGTATGAACACATCTATCGTGTTTGCGAGATTAGTTCATCTGACAAGACAATGACACATGTACTTGTCTGTCACATGGTAAAAGTGTTACTGGAGTTCATAATTTGATCAAAACATGAAATTGTTATTTCCACGGAAGAGATTGTACTCTATTTTATTTTTATTAACAAAACACCACATCACTTCCACTTCAATATTCATACCACCAAGGCACCAACGATAAATAAATTAGCAATAAAGTTGCCAACAAGAGTCAAAGACCAAATGCTAGAGAAGGTTAAACATAGCCAACTAAAGACAACATCCATTGGTAAGTTAATGCTTGCCTCCTAGATCCATATTGAAATGCAAAATGATATCCAAATTAAGAGGCATGTTCATATCAGCAGAATCACTAGGCAAAGAAAATACAGCAGGTCAGAAATGTTAGCAAAGGTGAAAATTGATAGGAACCTCCAACTCAATTAGAGATCTTGATTTTGTGGTTTACTTTCCCATATTGACAACCTTACCGATTTTGACTGGCTTGAAACTAGGACGACCAGACCACCACCCTTAGAGGTTGTCACATGTGGTTTGGTTTCGTATATTAACTACCCAAACTAGTTTAGAGTGCCTCAAAACTTAAAGAGGATAGAAATCATCAATGTATTCATACTTATTAAGTTGGAATTTTCGACCAAAAAATCTGAGACTCACATTCGCGAATGATAAAACTTCGAGCATTAAGTTAGTCAGCTGATGAAGATCCATCTTTTGTATATTATTTCCTTTTGTTTTCCTCATTAAGGAAGAAAGGAGTTCTGTACTGCCTAAAGCTTTGCCCCCCCACACAACCAAACACCACCCCACCCCCTCCCCCCAAATGACACAAGTCTAATTCCACTAAAAGAAAATATAGAGAACACAGGAAATAGGAAGAGAGGGAATGGATAAAATAATCGTCTTCACTGTACAAGTACTTGTAAAATATAGAGTTGTAAATCTCAATCCAACACTTGCAGGATGCTGTTCTAAAGCTTATTTAGCATAGCATTGCCCCTTGACCAAAAGACCTACATAAGTATCAACTTAGAACCAACAAATAGACCAGCCAGCAAAACCCAAACATATATCTATAATTTCATATCCAAAAGTAGATAAAAAGCATGTACCCACTAAACATAAGTAGTTGCATGAATGAGAACATTGAATAAACCAGTATAGACAGGCCAAATTTACCATGAGTCAATGACCAAAACATAGGAACCAACGCAACATCAACTTATTTCGAGAAGCAAAATTTTTTGACTTCTGCTATCTCCATTTGAAGAACAGATGCCCTCGACTTGTTCCAATTACCTTATAAATCCTTACTTAGTGATGTGTAAAATCTTTTTTTCAAAAAAATATACCATCAAAATCCTGTTGAAAGAAACATCACCAACAAAACACATCGGATTGGTGGCATGCTTAATGCAACTAAATTACCAGATTCAAATCAAGCCAAGGCAATGTTGAGGCATGATTATAATTCCATTGCTATGTAACAATGATACTGGGATGGGTGTCGCGTCCGATATGGGTACGAGGTGTCCGACACGGTGACATAAAAATACCCAATACGCGGACACGGCTGTAAACATACATATTATTCACAAAAGTGAAGTGTCGTTGTTACATAGCTAAATTGTTGTGTTATGGATTGAATGTGGTATGGAATTTGACCCGATTTGCGACCCATGTGACATGATGAATGGGCTTGGCCGTTTTGTTGGACGCATTTCTCTTATATTGGGTATCTTGACATAAACTGACTCTAGTATCTAGCCCATATATATAAGGATGTTAGGGCCGCTTAATTTCAGTGAGATTTTTGACCTACCAGATAGAGGGTTTTTTGGGGGGCCAGCGTTGGAGCATTCTTGATCAACATGTAATCTTCCTTGATACACAGTGAAATCATCTTGTCGTCTTCGCTGTGGACATAGGTCACATTCACTGAACAATGAAAGTCCTCTATCATTTGTGTGCTTGGTTTTTTAATTTCTTAGCATCTATTTTCTGGATTTATTTCGCTAATTTTTTTAGTAATAATGCTTGGGTGAACTAATTTGGTGAACCAAATGTTGTCCTGAAGGATGTCAAAGCTAATGTGGGGGACTGAGGAGAGGGCCATGACAGTATAATTAATCCAAAATCCAAATAAATGCATGTCTTCCTCTCTCTTTGCTGCAATAAATACAGAACCCAACTGACATGCTTAACTTCTAACAAAATCCTATTTCCAATCAACTCAGCTACTATTCTTCATTTTCATTGAGTACCCAACTTAAAAAAGATGAATGAAAATTAATACCCCAAAGTTCAGCAACTATGGCATTTTCTGTGACAATTAATAACCGACCTAGAATTGGACTACTAAACAAACAAGTACTGACTTAAATACCAAATAGGCTTCAGACAGTATGATGAATCCAAAAAATGAGTATTTCCCTCTCTTTGCTGCTATTCTTCACATCAGTTACTATTCTTCAGTTTCATTCAGTACCCAAACTTTTTAAGAAAAGGAAAATTAACACCCACAAATTAAGAGCCCATAAACTCACCAACTATGGCATTTTCTGTGAGAATTAATAACCAACCTGGAATTGTGCTAGCACACAAACAAGTACTAACCCAAACATCAAATAGGCTTCAGATAGTATCATGAATCCAAATTCCAAATAAATATAGTTTTTCCCTCACTTTGCTGCAACATAACTTCTCCTACAATCCTATTCCCAATCATCTCAATTACTATTGTTAATTTTTCTAGAGTACCCAACTTAGAAGAAAAAGGGAAATTAATAACCATAGATTAAGATATTCAGCAACTATGGAATTTTCTACACCAAACTTAATCCCAATTGGAGAGAGAGAGATTAAGTCAATCTCAGTACCTGGAACCTCTGCGGACCAAAATTTGAGCTTGATCGGAAGAGATATCAGAAGCACTAAAAGAAGCTCTGTCGGACGATCTGATCGGATCCTTCACAAGGGATTTAAGGCCTTGCTTAACTCCCTCCATCGAAAAATACAAAAAGAAATCACATCAAACAAATTGGAACTACAAGATTTCTAACTTCAACTCAATCACTTTTGAGGTTCACTTTGAAAGTGAGGGAAAGAAAAAATAAGAAAGTTAGTGCTAGGGTTTAAAGCCTTTTCTTTTAAGGGTTTAAGAGGGTTTAGGGAACGAATGCAGTGGAGTGAAGATAAAGTAACTAAAGACTACCATACGCCAGCACAAGAGGGGATTTTATCATTGGCCAAACTCATTGCACCCATGTTTTCTCATAACGCCCCAGGCGTGTCGTGCTACACCAACCGCAAGTCTGGAACTGCTACAGCAAATGCCATTTATTGACCCAACACCGTGGGATGCATTTGTTACAGTAGGTTTAGCATTATTCTATTCAAGTAGTATATCCGTACACTGGACCCTTGTTAGCAATTCGGCATACGGTTAAAATTCGGGACGGCAAAAGTACGAGTATTATTCGGTTCATAAGAATTGTACTACGTTCCAACATTCGGTCAATCATTCGTCGTGCGGAAAATATTCGATTTAGACGTGTTTAATACTTTTCACATGTAGTAATGTGCAGCATAATTTGTCAACTCACACGCGCGTAGAGAGGAAAAGGTAATTTGTTGGAGGAAATCAAACCCACACAAGGGCTAGTTTATTTAATGTGAAAAAGAATGATTGGAGTTTATAATGTTATTTAATGTTTAGAGTGGGTATATGTAATTAATGGCGACTAGAACTATTTAAAGCTTAGTCTATATCAAATGTCAAGTTTACCCTTCACTAAATATAGAATTTACAATTTTTTCCATCCATTTTACTTATAAGAAAATCAACAAAAAGAGTAATTTCGAAAGTTTCCTTGAGAAAGCTTCACCACACCTTAAAGTATTTGCATTATATAGATGTAGATGTAGATATAGGTAAAAGGGGCCTAAATAAAAGAAGATAAAATATAATTCCACCTAACTTTTTCATTATTAATATTCACTTATTCTTACACTCCATTTGTTCTAATCTATGGGATCAAATGAAGATGATCAAAGGGCTGAAGTTTTATTAGGACCATCTCCACTTCCACCCGTTTTTTTCCTTTATTGATAGTGTACTTATTCTTGCACCCGATTTACTCTATGAGATTTAATAGAGATGATTTTAATTAAATAAAATGAGCTAGAATAGTATAATTTTACCCTCCTCTTTTACACAATTTTAGTCTAGATGCTTTGAGAAATAAGTGGTGCAATGACTCCAATGAGGTTGGCAATTCCCCCACATGCGTTACGTGCGAGTGAGTTGGCAATTTCCCCACAAACTCACTTTATCTACGTGTTATGCACGTGTGAGTTGGCAAACTATGTGCGTACTCTCCGAAAAATCCACTACTATTGCCTAATTTTGATCTACATGATGAGGAGATCATTACCACAAAAATTCAGCCCTTGGATCAACTCCATGCAGCACCTATTGTCATGTAAGTAACACTACACCAGAATCGCCATTTTGTAACGGTTATAACCGTTACTAATATTTTTTGTAACATTTATAAACGTTAAAAATATGGCGTTATAAATTTGTAACGGATGGTTTGTAACGTTTATAATCGTGACATAATTTTAATTTTGTAACGAATATAAACGTGACTAATCGATAATTACAACAATTACTTTTTGTCAAAATAAACCCTTCGTTAAAGTTTGTAACGTTTATAACCATTACAATTAATTTACATTTACTAAACTCACACTTATAACGTTACAAATCTATAATAAGTGTTATAAATGTGTGGCATTTGTCACGATTATAACCGTGACAAATTCGTTGCTAATAAAAAAAATTAAATCTATTTTCATTGCTCATATTTGAATGACCTATACCTGAAATTAATACCCCCACCACCTCCAACATATAATATAACTATAACCAGAAAATAAATTACATCAAGAAGACACAATTTGTATAACCAAGGTATCATATATACATAAGAAATTGTTTCATAATGTTCACAATCACATTGTATCATTCTTTGAATTATAAAACAAATTACATCATAAAAACAAAATTTGAACCAAAATGATAAGTCAACCTGAATGTTCCTCCTTTAAATTCATTGTGAGAAAGCTTTCTGCTCGAGCCTTTTCTGCTAATTCTTTGACTTAAAGTGTGAAAACAAAAACCACAACTTCATTATCATTAATAATCACTGGGGACTGGACAATCAACAGTCCTTCAATTTCCATAAAACCAATTCTCATTCTAG
>MVGT01001388.1:586773-627938 GCA_002174775.1 Macleaya cordata | reverse complement strand
AACTGTTAATGGGATCTGAAAAGAAAAGGATGAAAAGTATACCTTTGAAGCGTGAACTGTAGCCTCAAAACTTTGTTGTTTGCTAATGTTGATCCCACGAACAGATCTACCGGATCGGATCGTTGCCCCAATTGATGAGAAAACAACACAAAACTTAAACCCAAGACCAAAAACCCTGCTGGAGTATTTTTAGTATATCTTTTTTGCTCGGTTATCCTTTTCGTCTGTATGATATATGCTTTTTTAGGAAATCGAATTTCCTACAACTTTCCCAGAAATAGCCGACCTCCAATTCCTCACCGAAGTGCCTCAAAAATTGACTTCTTTTCTCTGCGGGATNATATTTAAAGAATTTAATCTAAGTCAATTGATCCATGATTTGCACAAAAAATAACAGACCCATTAACTGGATTGGACGTGGCTCTGATACCACTGTCGGGAATCGATTATTCCAGTTAAAAATGCAGCGGAAAATTAAAGGTTTAAAAAACTTTAATCGATTCCTAATAGGACGTCTAACTGTTAATGGGATCTGAAAAGAAAAGGATGAAAAGTATACCTTTGAAGCGTGAACTGTAGCCTCAAAACTTTGTTGTTTGCTAATGTTGATCCCACGAACAGATCTACCGGATCGGATCGTTGAACTTGCACCCCAATTGATGAGAAAACAACACACAACTTAAACCCAAGACCAAAAACCCTGCTGGAGTATTTTTGGTATATCTTTTTGCTCGGTTATCCTTTTCGTCTGTATGATATATGCTTTTTGTAGGAAATCGAATTTCCTACAACTTTCCCAGAAATAGCCGACCTCCAATTCCTCACCGAAGTGCCTCAAAAATCGACTTCTTTTCTCTGCGGGATATTGTTGCGAATTTTGGAACTTAGGGTTTTCTTTTTCTCACCTTGAAGTAACTAGATCACACATAGATAGATGAAGGGGAGAGGATGACGTTTTTTCTTATGGTTGGGGTAAAAATCAACGCCCCTCTCTATATCTATATATAGAGAGGTCCCCAATCTCTATCTTATGCTAAGTCTAATTAGGTCTAAGTGGGTCCCACACTTTTAGGCTTTTAAATATTTAAACTTCTAAACTTTGTGTCTCACACAAAATAGAATTTAAATATTTTAATTACAAATAACTCCACCAAATATTTGTAACTGAACCCTCCATAAAGTGTGGATATTTAGAAAGGAACCCTTCCACTGTTATTACCGCAATTAAGTCCCTCCACTATTTTCCGACGTTCGTAAACGTCCCTGGCTTTACTTGTCAGTGCCTAGGGTGAATTTACATATTCTAACCCTGACCATCACCCATGCAATAGTTCCTAATGATCTAATAAATCTCCCAAACAATTTAGGAGACTACTGGCCAGTCTAGATCATCAGAACCTACAAGGTGATTCAGGTGAACGTCATTTCATGTGGACTCCGTATTGAACTAACTTATTCCTACTATGGAATAAATGACCATCCATCTTGCTCAGAATATTGGATCACGTTTTCGTTTCTGACCTCACTGATTAGCAAAACAAAACGGTCACTACTCTCATGTAGGTTATATGTTAATTCTCAGAATTAAGGACCAATTACTATAACAGTAATTTTGATGATCATTATTGTTAACTGACAACAAACAATGATAATCATCCTTTGACCTGTTCAATGTAATTCAATTACATTAACACATAGGATTAGGAGTCAACACTCCTGTGATGGAGATACATCACATTATATAACATAATCATCCTTTGTGTTATTGTCTTTGATTAGACTACGAACCAACATTGATGAATTAAACCTCTCCTTGTATGAACACACTTTATACAATTAATTCATCTTGTTATATTATACTCACTATATATATATATATATGCATGTTAAACAGAAATAATAAACCATTTATTAAACTCATAAATGTCGTAAACATTGTTTTTAGGGCATAACCCCAACAAATCTAGAGTTAGAGCTTGACAACCACTACCAACTTCCGGTAAACTGTGAGAAAGGGAAATGAGAAAAATCGAGTGGGAAATACTCCGCCAAATCCAGGGGCTTTATAGGATCTGGGCAATTCTGTACCGATCTGCAGGTGCAGTGAAAGAGGAAGAGATAGAGAGAGAGAGAAAGAAAAAAATTATCGAATAAGAGGCAGTCGATGGTGGCATGGTGTTGTGCCGTCGATGAGAAGAGAGAAAGAGGCGTGGAGGTCGAATGTGCAGACCCGAGTCACCAACATAAAAGAGTGAGAGGAGTTATCGAGAGGAAACCCAAAATAAAAGAGGGAAACCAAAATAAAAGAGGGAACAACGAAAATTAAACATTTTAGATTTTGAAAGTACTAGTTTACCCTTGTCAAATGGAACAATTAACAAAATACCCCTATTTTATAATGGATACAATCGTTATACAAAAGAAAAACTGTTATAAAATTTTATTATATTTCCATTCGATTTTTTGTAATGCATATTTAACGTATGTAACACTTATAACCGTTACAACACTTATAACAGTTATAAACGTTACAAACCTTAAAAACTAAGTGTTGGAAAAAGCTGATTCTGGTGTAGTGTAAAATGTAAGAATAAAGTAGTATTAGCTATGTGGCCCTACTTGGAGACGACCCATGGCTTGATGTAATCTAAACGATGAGGAGACTTTTATCACATAAAATTAGCCCTTGCATCAACTCCATGTAGCATCCGTTGGCATGTAAGTAGAATGTAAGAATAAAATGGGTATTAGGTGGGGCTACTTGAAGATTACTCATGCGCTAATATGATCTGAACGATGAGGAGATCTTCGTGACAAAAAATTAACTCTTAAAACGTATTTAGTGAGCCTTCAAATATATGTAAGTATAGTGTAAACTAAAATGAGTTTAATAAAAATAAGGACACCATCAACGTACGAGTCATTTTCAAGTGGCCCCACCTGAAGATTTTGATTGTGTCATTTGTTTTATTAAACTCATTTTAAATTTACCCTCTACTTCACCGGTTCTAAGGCTCACTTATGATCCAATGGCTGATTTTTTGTGATGATGATCTTAACATGATGTGGGTCCCACATGTTAATATCGAAAATGTGTAAGTGTAGTTCATAAAGAAAAAAAATAAGGAGTTACTTTCTAATACTTGGTTTACAACTAACGGTGGGTGTTACATGAAGTTGATCCAAGATTCTTTTTTTTCTTTCACGAAGATCTTCTCGTCGTTAAGATTACATCAGCGTATGGGTCATCTCTAAATGGGCCCACCTAATACCTCTTTATCCTTACACTGTACTAACACGCCAATGAGTGCTACATGGAGTTGATCCAAGGGTTAAGTTTGTGTGATGAAGGTCTCCTCATCATTTAGACCACATCAACCCATGGATCATCTCCAAATGGGTCACCTAATACCCAATTTATTCTTACACGCCAGCAAGTGCTACATGGAGTTGATTTAAGGGCTAAACTTTTTGTGGTGATGATTTCCTACATGTAGATTAAAATTAGGTGGTGGTTGAGGTGGACTTTCTAGAAAGTATGCATATAGTTTGCTAGCTCACACGTGATATATGAGAAAGCAAAGTGAGTTTACTGAGGGATTACCAACTTACACATGCGTAGAGCGTGTGGGGGGTCGTTTTTTTTAAGGATGAGTTAAGAGAAGTATATATAATATTTTACTAAAGAATCCCACAAATCAGCAGCCACGATTACAAGGAGCTAGAGAGGTACTAAGGTTAGGGTCCTTTAGGCGAAGTGTTATAGTAGGGCATGAGATGCCAAAGAGCTGGAGAATTTTGTTATGACATATCGAGAGGTAATTTAAAGCCATGAACTTTGAAGATGATGAAGGTAAGGTGGATGTAGTTGCAAGCATGTATCTATCTGGGGATGCGATGTTGTGGTAGCATAGGAATACTGGAGATATTTAGAAGGGACTGTGCATGGTAGCTACATGGGATGACTTTAAGAAGGATCTTAAGGTATAGTTCTTCCCTACGAATGTGGAATATAGGGCGTGTGACAAGCTCACGAGTCTCAGGCATACAGGTACAATCACAAACTATGTCCAACAGTTCATTACCCTTATGCTTGATATCTCAGACATATCAGATAAGGAATGACTATACTACTTTCTCCGTAGTCTTCAACAATTGACAGCAACTAAGCTGCATAGAAGAGGTGTTGGAGACTTGGTTACAGCCCTTTCCACAGTTGAAAAGTTGGAGACAATTCATACAAGACTTTCTGTTAGGAGAATGGAAGTAGTTCATCCAAGCCTACTGAGGGCAATAGTGTGGGAGAGCAGGCCCGACTTTGAGTGCAGGCCAGCAAGGCAGCCGCCTCGGGCCCCCAAAAAAATCCACCTTATATATGTAATGTGAGGTTCTACAACTAAGGGTTGACAAGGTTTTTTAGGATTTGTATGGAGATGATCTATGGGTGTGAAGATCATCTCCTCATCACATTGATTATTCTTGTATAAAATCACTTTGTTCTAAAACTTTCAACCCAATCAAATTTTGGTTACGATAAATTTTATTTATGGATGAACCACAAATCACCCAACTTTTAAAAGGATTAAAGTTTTAGGATGATGTGATTTTTTGTGAGAATGATCTATGTGGTGAGGAGAACATCTTCCCTAAAGACCAATCTTAGATCATCTGGCTCTATGTGACCCCTCAATAAACCTTGTTTTAATATTGTCAACAAAACCTTGGTTGCAGAGCCTAATTCATATAATATGACTTTAATATTTAAATTTACCGAAAATAACTTTATAATCTAACCGGATTGGATGGGAAATTTTAGGTGGGGATTTTGTAGGGACTAGAGATTTGGTGAAAAACTAGTTAGATTTATAACATGATTTCTAACTAGTTTTCCACCAAATCTCTAGTCCTCACCAAATCCCTATCTAAAATCCCCCATGTAAACAGACTATTAAAGAATTCAAAAATTTGTTAATAGAAAAATCTATTGCTACCCTAGTATTTTTTTTTAACACTTGATTTGGTGTTTACACCATCCTATAAATCCACACGGTGATGATAAGGGGTTTTTATTATTTTTCGAGTATTAAACCAACTTTTAATTGAGTTAGAAATATGAAATGATATGATATTTGTGAACATGATTAAATAGTGAGGAAATCATTATCACTAATCAGTCTTTTAAATCATCTTTATGTGGGCCCATAGTCTAATGTAAGTGAGTATAAGCATTAAATTGGTGTTAGAAAAGGAAAGATGAAGTGGCAGTACAATATTTCTTTGTTAAAATTTTCAGGTCTAAAACTACCTATATGTAACGACCCAAAATAATTTTGTTGACTTTGGTGAGTCAAGTTGAGTCGAGTCTAACGTTGCAATCGTGGAACCTATTAGGTGTTAAAATAATTAAGTCTAGAATTAAATAATGAGTTTTTGTTCGGAGCATAATTTGAAGAATCGAACCATACGAATGAATAGATCTCGAAAAGTTATTCAATTTCGACTACTCACGCGCGAAAATCAGACACTAAATGATCCCAAATCAAGGCGCGGAACACGATTTTGACTAGTACCGAAGGTACCCGCGATTTTGACCAATTAAACTGTATTTAATTGTGTATATATGTATTTATGAGTAACTTTATAAGTTATTCCTTGTATACACTTAAGTTGTATGTATGTGTATACACCTTAGTATAACCTACATAATCATTTATTTTTTTCATTTTAATTTTTTTTTTAGGGCCTTTTTCCCACCGCCCTAGATAGTATATAGGAAAGAGAGAGAAATCTCTCTTATACTTCAGAGGGAGAGACGGTGAGAAGAGAAGGAGGAGAAGAAGAAAGAGAAAGAGAAAGAGAGAGAGAGAGAGAGAGAGAGAGAGAGAGAGAGAGAAAGGAAAGAGAGAGAAGAAGAAGAAGATGATGACGATGGTCCGATGGAGATCGTAGGGACCACATAATTTGTGGATTGAGGTATAAATTTAAAATACTAGCTTTTTATTTTATTTTTAATTAGATATTTTATGTTGTTAATCTTAGTTTTTAATTTTAGGGTTGATTTTGTTAATAGTTTAAAGTTTGATTAGACCTTTCAAACTCTTAATTGATTAAATTGATAATTGAGATGGTTGATTTTGACCCAAATTTATTGTTTTGGGTTAGATTGTAAGATTCGGAAGTCTAAATCAATTGAAGAGGATATTTAGAGCAAATTGGGTCGTAATCCTAAAGCCCTTATTTAATTTGATAAGGACCTAGTTTGGTAGTTATTTGAAGAACTTGAGATTGATTTTGATTTTTGTGGTTAATTCTAGTGGATTGAATTTGTTAGTTATGACAAATTTAAAATTGAATTTTAAGTTCAATTATTTTGAGGTATTTGGTTTCCTCTTATTAATATTAAAAGAGGATGACTAAAGGGACATGGACCCTTGTAGTGACTGTTTAGGTTAGAATTTAGATTTCTAGGCTATTCTATTTGAAATTAGCATGAATTGAATTAAGTTTTGAAAGTGAATTAAATGTGTTGTTTACAGTTGGGAGTGTGTACTAATACCATTACATTAATTAGAGGAAATTAATGCAGTAAAGAGAGCCTTGTGGGATTTGAGGTAGGAACTTATAAATACTCTCTTATAGCCATTAAAGTACTTTCAATGCTTTTGACAGGGTTTAAATTTATAAATCAAATGTAATTATTTTGCAAAGCATGCATGATTTATTTGTGATGTCCAATTGATGTGAAAATGATTCTCCAAAAGTATAGTATTACATAGTGATGTAAAACGATGATAGTTATTTTTAAAATAACTAGATTCTAATAATTATGTATATGAATGAGTTATATACATATATAAGTATATTAATGATTCTTTTCTTACTTATAGTTAAATAAACTATATTTTTAAAAGAATCGAGATTTAATCGTTATCGAGCTTTAGAGATGGGTATATTTTCAAAACCAAATGGATTTTGGGGTTCTTATAATATAAATATTTTACTTCCTTCCATCTGTTGGGAGAAGTAGTTGTTTTGAGAGGATGTGCGGGATGGAAGTCCCAGTTGTTAGGTATGTGTTGGTGATTCCCTAGGTACGGGCTTTCCCCCGGAATATATACTATATATGTTATGCTGGGCTTTCCCCCAGCTATGATTATTACCGGCTTTCCCCGGATTATATTACGGGCTTTCCCCCGATTACCCGGCTTTCCCCGGATTATATTACCGGCTTTCCCCGGAATAATATTAGATGGGAGATCACAACATGTACATGGATGTTAGTTTTTATAGGAAAAAGTATTTTCTACTACTAAAACTTATAGTATTATAATATATATTTTTAGGTGATCCGAAAATGGACTTGTAATGCCTACACGAGCAAATCATTGAAGTTTTCCTAAAAACAATGATTTGTTCCGTATTTTCATTATGTTTTCCTGTCTCATGACAGGAATGGGACTCTCATGATATAGGAAAACTATTGAAATCTAGGTTATTCTATTTCTCTTTTTGGAAAGCCTTGTTTGGATAGGTACGTGTATGATTCTAGAAATGTCGAGGTTATATGCTGCCTAGATTAGGCGAAGACTTGAGGAGCGTGACAACTCCTGGATTATTTTAATGATCATTAAGATGTCTGCACAAGTCAAACGGCTGACCACCGCGACAACGGCTACATCGGCAAATTATGGTCAAGGGTCCACCTGAACCCAAATCATGAGCCAGCGTGCTTCTCACAAAAACCGATAAATCAGTCGCTCGGTCGGAAATCAGGAATTAACGATGGGGTTCCACATCGGTTAAGTTGGAACACGATTTTGCTCACCGACTAGGAGCTGAGACATTTAGTCGTAGCCTCTTCACTCTTAGATGATTACACTACGCAATATTATGATGGTGATATGTTGTTAGTTTATATTTACTTATATGGGTAAATGAATGGTTATCGGTTTATGTTGTAGAACAAGTACCAACTACTTTTACATTTCTGTATTATGATTTCTCAATTTTCTTATAAAACCTGCATTGTCTTAAATTCATGTTAGTGACTATTTGTTAGTATTACAAGTTTCTTACTGAGCTTTTTGCTCAGATCCAGGAGATATTGCTGCAGAGGGAAACGAGGATACAAGAGAGGATTGGTCGGACTATATCTATACCATTTGAGGAGATTGATATAGAGAGTACGTCAACGATAGCTTTCTTACACTTGAGGTGTTGTATTTAGCCTTTTTGAGGTGCATGTTATCTTACTTGTTTTGTATATATTTTCTTAAGATATGTATATAAGACAAACACACTTATGTATATTATATCACTTAACTCAAGTTATCTATGTATATTATTTAGTGAGGCATCATTTTAGAATTGTGGTTTGAATCCAGCCTAGTGGATGACTAGGTATTATTATTTTGATAAAGTAAGGTAGACTAGTCTTGATGAGATGATATGACTATCGTGGATGATTGGAATGATTTAGAAATATTATTTGTGGATAAATCATCTCTTCTACAGGTTTATAACAGGTTGCAAACCCTGAAATTACAGGGGAGACTCTGGCGAATTTTTCGTTCGCTCTAGTCATTTTTTGAAGTGAGTAATGATATGGATAGCTATATTAGTTTAACTCTGATTAGGTTTGTTTAGTACTAATTAGTCACCTTGTGTAGTAAGCCTAACGCCTCGAGATGCGACTCAATTTCTTAGAGATTTTGAGTTTCGAATTGGGGCGTTACACTATAATAAAACACTTTTACGACAAAATTTCATGACATATATAACTCTCAAAAAAATTGGGTATTTTTCTTCTCTGTCAATGCATACGATATTTCTACTCTTTCTAATCTTCATTGGTAAAGAGTAGTACTCTCTTGAAAGAACCCTAAAATTCTACTTATTGTTTATCTCTCCCTAATAACATAGTGAAAACTCCAACTTTTGATCTCTAATTGGAACATAGCCAAAACGGCAAACCGTCAAATAGTTAATATATAGGGGGCCCCAATTTTACATGTTCGCCTTAGGCCCCTGAATCTCAAAGACGGCCCTGTGGGAGAGGAATATCATCCCAAGAACCACCACCACTATAGTAAAGATGGGTATAAGAAATCCCGAGATTGAAAGGACAAAGGTAATTAAGATTGAGGATAAACCAGTTCATAAATGTTTTGTATATGAGGAGAACCACATGGCATACAACTATCTGAAAAAAGAATGGCAGTAATGCCTTAATATCCCAAGAGGAGAAAAGGCAGGAAGAACCTAAGTTGGCAGCACTTAGGGTTAATGACAGTAAGAGAAAGTCGTCAGCCACCAAGCCTAGTACATCAAATGGGTTATTTTACATGGATATATAACTTAATGGGAAGTCAACCAGAGCCATGATCGACTCAAGTTCGTCACATAACTTCGTATCCAAGGAGGAGGCTCGTCACGTATGATAAATGATGTCAATTCTGAATCCAAACTGATTAATATGATGACTAAGAAGATGGATATGAAGGTTAAAGGATGGCGTGGTGCCACCAACTTCGTGATATAATACCAATGGATTATTACAAATCTATATTGGGGATAGAGTTCATGATGGACTCAAAGGCAGCAATGATCCGTCACTTGGGAGTGTTGAGCATCATGGATGAGAGGTCGCCATACACTGTACCCATATCACTAAGGAAGGAACCCGCGGAGTGTAGTATATATTTCAGCGATGTAGCTGAGTAAGAAGGGGGACATGGCATATGTGGAAACCATGGTGATGGTAGAGAATGATTAAGCATTTCCACCAATGGGTAAGGCAATTCTTGAAGAGGTTAAGGATATACCTCTGAGGCTTCCACCAATGGAAAAATGTAGAAAACAGGGTAAAACACTAGTCAATGCCAATCATGAAGCTTCAGCATCACTGGGGACACCCACACTTGCTAGAGGGGGTACCAGGAAGAGGCCCACTGCACATTGAATCTTCGAGATGTGACATACGGGGACCAACCATACCAAACCAAAGACGAAGAAATGATACTGGTTACGTGCATGGGACTTAGCAATGGTATAGCTTAATCTGTAATAGAAATGATCATTTAATATGCTCGGGAAGGCGTCATATCGATTAGAGTTACCAGCACACTTGAAGATCTATCTCGTCTTTCATGTGAGCCGCTTGAGGTGCTACATTGTTGACCTAAAGTAAGACTGGAATGAGGACGTTTGCGGATTAGGTGGGGGAGGATGTCATGGGTCGTGGCATTCCACATGCCCACGCGTGTCATTTTACATGCTTTTGGCATATAAGGAGGAATATGGAGATTTAGTAGTGGATTTGGGCTCTTGGATATGTTGTAATGGACTTACATAAATCTGTATGGAGGCCCTAACCCAAGAAGTCCATTATCCTCAGATATTTTCTACATGATTCTAAATTGCCCAGGAGGTTTGTAGAAATTTTTAGGGTTCTGGAAGTTTCTTAGAATAGTGTGGATAGGAAGATATTTGTAAAGAGAGTTCTTGAATGATCTCTCCATCATTAGATCGTTGACACTTGTAATGATCTTAGTCATTCATTGGATCCCCTCAAGACTATAAATAAAGGAATCACATTCATTTTTAACCGTCAAGAGAAAGAATTAGGAATCCAGAGAGTGATAAGAGTTCCAAAGTTTCCTGCAAGTGTTATCTATTTTCTTGAGTGTCCTTGAGTATTTTTTAGTGCTTAGTTAGTCAGGGAGTAATCTAAGCATCTCAATTAGGGGTTAGGCTGACTTGACTAGTACTAGTTCAAGTGTCGCACAGACGCATAACAAAGATGTTAAGTACTAGGTTCATGACAAAGAGAACCCTTTTTTTTCCAAGTGATGTATGAATCCAACTCCTAAGTCATTTATATTCACATTGGAGTTATTAATATTTAATGTTTCTTTTTAACCACACACATTAGTGTGGTAACAGACATAACCCAATACATGTGGATGTCAAGTTTGCTTAGAAAACCCCGCATTTTTTTGCTAAACTGTGGCTAAATGGGGCATGGGGATCGTGTTAGTGTGCACTATGAAGGAAACAGGAGCCAATGGTGCAGAAAGATCATCCTATTGAACTCATGTATTGGCTGCACAAACACTGTCAAAATCATCTCATTCTAAAACTTTTAACTCCCTCGAATCAATCTATCAAAATAATGAAATCGTAAGTTTTCTTTATGCATTTATACATATGTTTACCGGTAATATTAATTTGCGACTAATTTTTTATGGGATTTAAAAAAAAAATATAAGCTGATTTTCGAATGTAATAATGATCTTACAATTTTTTCAAACATCAATCCTTGGATCATCGCTATACGAACTCTTGGTGATCGAGGGTTTAATGGTGGCATTTGATCCCTCCTCTTCAAACTAAACAAATAATCTAGCGGATAATGCTATAGGTATTCCCAGGCTTATTCCTAGGATGACTCCCAAGATGAGGTGACGAGATATGATTGTGTAAAGTTGCTTCAAACTCTTTAAATCTTAAAGCAGATCTTGCTACCTTATCCTAGGAGTCATCCTGGGAGTACCTATAACATTATCCTAATCCAACTTGACATCTATAAGCATGAATGCATGAAACAATTAATAAAATGACATGTTCTATTACGGTATTACCCCTTGTGGGTTCTTTTGCTCTGCTGTTTTGATTCTTCAATGAAATTTCGTTTTGCCTAGAAAAAAAAATGACATGTTTCGTAATATAAAAACTAGTGGGAAACCTGTGTCTTTGACACAAGTCTATAATTCATTCTTACCATAAAATAATTAACAATCAATGCCTTATTATAGGGGTATAAATGGTAGCTTATCGGATCGGATATGGCTACATCCGAATTTGAATCCGGAATTTTTTTACAACATCCGAATTCGATCCGATATCCGACGGATGTTAAAACTTAATGACCGAATTCGAATCTGATAATATTATCGGATATCAGATAATATCCGATTCAACCGATAATATTTTGATGGTGGTAAAAAGAGCACGAAAAATCCTAAAATTTATTTCTTGTATAGATGAGAGACGAAAAAAAGAAGTAGAGAGAGCAATGACCATGTTCATACACAAAATCAGTAAGAATCCAACCAAAAATAACAAAAAAATGAAGGGAGACGGACTTGGAGAGGTTTATGGAGGATTTTCTTCTTTGATCCTTGTTGTTAATGGTGTTAGCGGTGGATTTTCTTCTTCGACATGAAAATCTGGACCTGTGAGATTTTTTACGCCGTGACAGTGGTGGCCACATCCATCATCTCCTAACTCCTTCGACATGAAAATCTGAAGATAATATGGAGAAACTTGAGACAGATGGATGAGAGGAAGGAGAAAAGTGGGAGACAATAAATAAGATAGGAGGAAAGAGAAAACACTTTAAAAAAAAGTGGCATTGGAGACAGGAGGAATCTTGGACCATTTTTATTTTATTTAATTTTCATACTTTCATTTTACTATATTTGAGGACATCAAAATATTATATACCATATTCTAAAATTAATATAATATATATATTTAATTCTTTTTCGGATTCAGATAATTATTGGATAAAATATCACAAATACCAGATTCGTATCCGATAATGCAATTATCCGAAATATAATACCGAATCCGAACCGAAATCCGAAATTTTGGATAATATTTGAAATTTCGAATGCGAATTCGGATCAAATTTTAGATTTTCGAATATCCATTGATAGCCCTACCTTATTATTCAAATAAACCACGTAGTCTAAATTTTAATGTGTATTTTTTTCTTTTCTCTGAAGATATAAAAAAAATACAAGTATGAGATTAGAAGAGCATGACCGTCAGATCGATGGACCACTTTTCAAATTTGACTGACATTCTCTTCCACATAGAGAAGTACTAGGGAACATGCTTGCTGATCAGACTCTTAATTAAATTACAAAATTCCAGTTAGAGAGCCATTTTTTTGGCAGGATTTCCGATCAAAAAAATCAATTGTTGGGGTATTCTAAAAATCCTTAAACAAACACCTCTCTTCTTCCATTATTATAAGCATTTGTTAACTAAGCATTTTGTCACTTTTTAGACTACTTTATTATGTAGACTCTCTTAATTTAATTCAAATTCAAATTCAAACAAAAGAGAGTCCACCAGCCAGGCCCACAATTCAATTACTTCTACTTAATTGGTGATATAAAAATTAGCTTGTTTTTATCTTTAGTCTTTACGCATGTTTTTCTTTTTTATCTTTTTTATTAGATTGTTTTTGCACCCTCAATCCAATCAAACGGTTCCGAATTTTTTTTTATTTCAACACTTATCAGTTATCAAGGAATTCTAAAATTTTCAGTAATTGAATTTGAAGTTTGTGTGGTAAAACAATATGGAGAAATGATCATTTGTTTGAGAATAATCTCACATGGGCAACTCCACTCATAACCAATTGGTTTTGAGTTGGATGCCCACATTCTTAATATGGTATCAGAGCAAATCCACATGTGATAAGTGTTCAATGTCATATAATAGAGTTCTACGTGTTAAGTTTAAAATAACAACACACGTGAGATAGCACATTAACAATAGTCCCATATAGGATATGAGAGAGCCTAGTAAACCCAATATATAAAGATCATGGGCCACTCCACTCATTGCCAATTAGTTTTGAGTTGGATGCCCATGTAAACTTAATACATTTTACATAGTTTTGTTAGGGATGGCAACAGGGCAAGGATGGGATTGTGAATCCCCTACAGGGATCGGTTCCCTTAGGGTTCCAATCTCCATCTCATTTCACACTTCTAACAAAAAGTTCTCAACTAAAAATTATATAAAATACTACTTTTAGGGGTTAAGTCAATTAAATACGTTTAAATATGTTATAAATTAAAATGATTGAGATGCATACATAATTGTGTTATAAAAATAATTATATATTATTATTTAAATAAATGTGTAATTAATTTTATATGTAATTATATATGCATTCACTAAACGGGGCGACGACGGGGTGGGGAATGTGATCCCCGTCCCTTATCGAGTTTGTAATTTTTTTCTCCATCCTCGCCCCATGAGGGGATTCCGTGTGGGGATCCCAACCCCATGAAGATTTTTTCCATCCCTAAGTTTTGTATAAAGAACACATGTAGGGATGATTTAATGATGAATGTTCGACTCCCCTTGGGGCCACCAAGGAATTTATTTTCTAACTTACCTAGGTACCTGGTAGTGTGAGAAGAGGGCACATTGACCTTGGGATGAGGCGGGTACTTTAAGAGGACCGAGATACCTCGGTCCGGTCAGCAAAAAATAATATTGATAACTCGATAAAAAAATAAAAAAATTATCAACCTCATAAAAAAATTATATCATTTTAAAATTTTTAATTCCCTCGTCAATATTTTGAAATTCATTGAATTTTACTATGTAGATACGGGAATTAAAAGCTTGGGATTTACCTACATAGTGACGGAATTATCCTCACAAAACCCCTTAGATCATCTCTATATATGTAGGTTTGGAGTTGTGTAAAAACTACGTAAAATAGTCCGTTCTCAATTCAATAGAATTTTTCACTTAAAATAAATTATTTTCACCAAGTAAAAAAATATTTTATTTAAAGTTTAAATTCCGTAAGAGACGAAGATTCAATTTTTTATTTTTTTGAGATTATGGATAAAAACTCTTATTTAAAAAATGTATTGACCATTTGATTCATGAAACTTTGCATTTGTTTAAAACCTTTACTATTGCTTTCTTTTTAAACTGTTTAGTCCATTTTGTAAAACAATTGATTGCTTACCCCGTTTCTTTATTTGTGTAGTAGTTCCAAGTTTACTCTTATTCTCTTTTATTTAATCATTATAAAGGTGAAGAGTTGGAGGGGAGTGAAAATTTATTATTTTTTATTTTAAAACTTTAAAAATGCTATATTTTTTAAACCACAAATCAGTGATAAATTTGCAATTGTAAATTTAAAGTTGTAATATTCTAAGTTATGCAAAAATAAATTTGCGTACCACTTTTAATAATAGATTGTATTGAAAACTATTTGCAACTTTGAAGTTGCTATGTTTTGAGTTTTTAAAACCTAAAATAAATTTTTTTTTTTTTTTTAAGGTTTTATGTACCTCGCCTCGTTAAAATTGCATAGTTTTAGACCTTTTATTTGTATTCATAGATTTTATGCAAATCCAATTTTGTAATTTATAATTTGCAATTGGGTTAATTAGTCTGAGGGTCCCATATTATGATCAATGTTAGAGTTTGGGTCCTGCATATGTCTACCTTTGAGTTTGGGTCCTGAATTAACGGTTGACCCAGTTGACCGTCTAAAAAGTGATAGAAATCTATAAAATGACAAGAATACCCTTTAACAGGACCCAAACACTAATTATGAATTATCAGTAGGACCTAAAATTAAATTTTTTTTGTTTATGTTGCCGGAAATAGAACTATTACCTCCGTAGGATTATCTTTAAATCTGTAAAGAATTAATGAAATAAAATCTCCACCAACTTATATGTGCACTCTTACATCTTCATGGGAAGTATGAACTGGATCAGTATGAATTCTCAATTAGAGATCAAACCCACAAATGGCTCATGTTTGTGGTTGGTTCTAATCCACCATGGCTTAAACCCATGTCGATCGCCATTAATAGTTTCTTCCTCACCCAGAGCATAAAGATTAAGATCGAGTAGATCTCGAATCACTGGTAGCGTTTGCTGAATTATAATAGTCTGATTGTTTCTAACTTTAGATCCACCAATAAGAAATTTGACTTTAGGTCCTACTGATAATTCATAATTTGTGTTTGGATCTTGTTAAAGGGTATTCTCATTATTTTACAGATTTTTGTCATTTTTTAGACGGTCAACTAGGTTAACCGTCAATCTATGACCTAAACTAAAAGTTGGACACATGTAGGACCCAAACCCTAACATTGGTCATAATATGTGACCCTAAAAAACCCTTTACAATTTGAACTCAATAAAATTTTCAATTCATGTATGCAAATCTGAATTTGCATATTTCATAAATATAATATTTTTTTATGAAAAAGTATTGTTGATTGGGTTTCATTTCGAAGATCTCAACGAATGATTTTCAAAAATATAATTTTTATGAAAAACTGATTTGTATTTTAAAAGTTAGGACATTTTTATTTTTAAAAATAAAAAGAAAAAAGTTAGTTGTTGCTAAAATGCGCCATAAGTTAATAATAACTAATAGTTACTTAGGAACACTTTAGCCAACAACCACTTGCTCACGTGGTTGGCATCCCTCCTAATAACTTGGAGGTCTTGGGCTCAAAACTCTTTGGCTGTAGTATTACCATTGAATAAGACCCATGCAATTTAATATGTATATGTATGTAGGTACTTCTAAATAAAGGTTGCGCTCTTCTCTGCATCCTTTGGTAGTGCCCTTTCCTGCACCTATTGGTTATGCCTTATGTTATGTTTATCTAATGATGATGATGTCTATTAAAAATGGTGTTTAAGGCAGTTTGAACTTCTCACACGCGTCTTGTAAAACAAAAATTTGGGGATATTTTAGACCAAAAATTACTTTTAGATTTAACTATCAATAGTTTTATGCCAAACCGTATTATTTTTTTTGTCATAGCCTCTTCTTTTTTTTTTTCTTCCAATTTTATTAATTTGTCCTTGTATGATACTTAAATTCAGCTTCACTCAACTCAGACCTGAATTTCAATTTTACCAAACTCAATTCTAAGTTTACCAAACTGATCACTTATTAATTCGAGTGACTTTGGAAGCAAAATGCAGTTTGTGTGGTGATCCGTTGTCCAACAAAACAAGTCAAATTCAGTGCAGCACTCAAAGATCCAGACTTGGGGGGGTTATTCAATCAAGATTTTCATGGACTTCCATGGACTTTCATGGACTTCTGAAATCAGGTGTTATTGGTTCAAGACTTTGAGAGAGTCTTGCAAAGTCATGTGTTATTGGTTCAAGACTTTGAAAGAGTCTTGCAAAGTCATGTGTTATTGGTTCAAGACTTTGAGAGAGTCTTGCAAAGTCATGTGTTATTGGTTCAAGACTTTGAAAGAGTCTTGCAAAGTCATGTGTTATTGGTTCAAGACTTTGAGAGAGTCTTGCAAAGTCATGTGTTATTGGTTCAAGACTTTGAAAGAGTCTTGCAAAGTCATGTGTTATTGGTTCAAGACTTTGAGAGAGTCTTGCAAAGTCATGTGTTATTGGTTCAAGACTTTGAAAGAGTCTTGCAAAGTCATGTGTTATTGGTTCAAGACTTTGATGGAGTCTTGCAAAGTCAGTGTTATTGGTTATAGACTTTAAAGTCCATGACTTTGATAGATTTACTTTTTTCATGGACTTTCATGGACTTTGAAAGACTTTTGTGTACAAATTGGCTTGTATGAAATCCCACCAAAATAGGTGGGATTGTCATGGACTTCATATTAATAATTAATATTGAATTAATAAATAATATTAAAATTAATTAATATGGTAGACATAATAATAATTAATATTAATATTTAATATTAATAATATAATTTGTATTTAATAATTAATATTAATACCTAGTATTTTAATAATTAATAATATAAATAGTTATGATTGATAACTAATAAAAATTATTAATCATGACAACAATTATTTATTTATAATCATTACTTATTATTATTATTAATAATTTATAATAATTATAAATATGAATAATTAATATTAACAAATATAAATTAAACTATAATTGTTATTAATTTTGTTACTACAAAACATTAGGAGTCTGCAAGAGTCTGCAGGAGTCTACAAGAGTCTGCAGGAGTCTGCAGGAGTCTGTAGCAAGAGTCTGCAGGAGTCTGCAAGACTCTGCAGTAAGAGTCTGCAGGAGTCTCCAAGACTCTGCGCAGGAGTCTGCAAGACTCTACAAGAGTCTGCAGGAGTCTGTCAAAGTCCATCACTTTAAAGAGTCTGTAAAAGTCCATGAAAGTCTAGATTGAATAACCCCCTGTTACATTCCTAGGGTTTTAAAAATAATCTTCATAGTACATCAAATGCTATTATTCCATTTTACTATTTATCCTATAAAACGAAATATGGTTTTTCTGTGACAAAGTCAAACTTGTGGATTAAAGGGATCAATCATTTTTTAGTTTTGGTATTGGTTTCAGAAGGGAAAAGTCTTTAATGTGCTCATTTAAGATGCTGCCACTTGCATGTGTAGATACATATTTTGTAAGTCTGAACAACATTGCTCTTTCGGAGAAGTCAGAAAACAACATTGATAGTTCCAATTAGGGTTACTTTCAACTTTGATGTTTGATGGGACCAGAACCGAAGCTATATAGCTTTTAGGAACCGATTATTCGCTACCAACGACCAATGCCAACCAACCGACCAAGGGCGGAGCTAGAGTTTTGTGGTTGTAGGGGCTAATGTGTTAAAAAAAATTTGGGCAGGGACCAATACATTGAATTAACCAAGTTTTATATATAATTGTACCAAAAAATCAAAGGGAGTACCTTGAGGCTGGGGTGCCTAGGCCCTCAGGTCTCAAGGTGGCTCCACCCCTGCAACCGACCGTTTATAAAACCCACACAACTATATCGCGGCTGTTAGATTTTGAACCCATAACCTCCTTCGTTATGACCCAACCAACCGACCAAGCAGTTGTTGAGCATGCCCATTGCTTCTTTTATATGACTATACATCTTCTTATTTTATATATGGGTCTATCTCTTTATTTATGTACGTCTTTGTGACGATTTTTCTGAGTTGGTTCTTGATGCATTCGCTTTGCCTGCTAGTGGCAAAATCTCTACGCTTTATTTTTGTTTGCACTTCTTAGACGCCAGCCTTTGGGTTAACAAAACCCTCTTTTTTAGCAGTGGCGGAGCCACCATGTGCCTAGTGGGGGCATCTGCCCCCACTCAAATTTTGCTTAAAATTTTTTCATATATATATTCTTTACTTGAAAAACTAATATTTTATAGGGTCATGTTATATAGCCCCTTATATAACCCCTCACTTTTGGGACCTATATAAAATGTATTAAGGGGCTAATTTTTAGAGAAAATGATCTACACAGTGAAGAGAACATAGTTACTTAAAATCAGCCTGATCTAAAACTTGTAACCTCAAATCTAACCGTTTTAAATCAACGGTCAAAATAAAAGTTTAAAACTTACAATTTTTTAAGGGCTAATTTGAAGGGGTTAGAAGTTTTAGAACGAGTTGATTTTTGAATATGACGAAGTACATATTAAAAAGAACATCCTCTACAAAATCAGCTCCCAGATGCATTAAATGTGGGCCCCACAAACGAGTGGTTATATAAGGAGGTTATATAAGGAGGGGCTATATAACCTGACCCTATTTTATATCATTAAGAAGGGAAAGTTTGACTTGGACAAGGGAAAAACATAAATGTTGATCGAAAACCCATCCTTACTCTTTTATAGTTTTATTTTAGAAAATCCCCCTACCACATTTCTTTATACACACTACTTAGTGTTTTTATGAGACTAAATGAAGATGGTCTAAAAATTAATTTTGTATGAGTATGATCTCCTGACTATCGAGTACATCTTCAAGGAAAATCAAATTCTTATAAAACTTTGATCCTTATAAAAAAATTAGTTGAAAAATAAAAGAAATAAAAATAAAATGCATAGTTCAAACATTTAAATACCTTCCATAAATTATTAATTTTTTTAAAATTCCAATTAAGATTTACTAGGGGTAGAAATTTTAGAACGATGTAATTTTTTGGTGAATATGACTGTTATGCCATTTTCATAAAGTAAACAAAACAAAAAGCCCATAAATCATCTTTATGTGGGCCCTAAGACGGGTGTAAAAGAGGTGTAAAATAGTGTTGACGTTATTTTTAAATGTTGTTATTGTTTCTTAAAAGTACGCCCCCACTAAGGTAAAATCCTGGCTCCGCCACTGTTTCTTAGGTGCAGGTTAAAAAAATCTACATTATAAGCATATAGCTCAATCTATTATCTATTATTGGGTTAACAAAACCCTCTTTCTTAGGTATGGATTAAAAAAACCTATATTATAAATATAAATTTAAATTCTAAAATAACTAAATTTTCTAATTATCTAATAAAAAATTCAATTTTTTTTAAAAGAAGCCCTCGTACCTTGCACGGGATATGGAAGCTAGTTACTAACACTGTATCAATGCCCTTATTTATTTAATTTTTTTTTTGAAAAAAAGAACCTTATTTATTGGGGCAATAGTTCCATCTACTAAACAGAATCAAAGTTCAATTTTAGATGGTTTGTATGTGAAGCCCAACAAAATGAATACGATAAAACATTTTGCTTGGGCCTCAAAAAAGATTGGTTACAAATCTTTCAAAGGAGAAAGATTATGGAAATCTACTCAAATCAACTCATCTGTATGGGGAGCACATAATCTTACACAATTTCCATGATTAATTTAGGTGAAAGTAAAAAAAACCTTAAAAAAGACTTGAAAGGGACAATATGGTCATTTTCAATCACCCAATCTCATCTCATGTGCCCTTCTTGTTGTCAAATTGGTAAAATCTTTATAATTAAAGAAGAACAATCTTCTTAATATAAATATGTCTGAAACACTACTCTACTCTTATCTACCCTCCCAGCCCAAGACTCTCTCTCTACTGTATTTTATCTCTCAAGTTTTTTTAGAGAGAGAGAAAGAGAAAGAAGAGAGTTTTGAGTAAAGCAACCTTCGACAGCTATGACTCCCAAGGTTAGGGTTTTTTTTTGTGTGTGTACAAACTGTAAATAAAAGAAAGAGTTAGAGAGAGAAAGAAAGAAAAAACAAATGGCCTCTTAAAACCAAAGGGAAGAGCGAGAGAGAGAGAGAGAGAGAGAGAGAGAGAGAGAGAGAGAGAGGCAGAAAGAAAAAAGCCAAAAAGCACAAAAGATTGAAGATCTGATCTGCAATTGAAGAAGATCTCTACAGGTAATTTTGTAATATCAAACGATCTGTTGTTTCTTATTCATCTCGAAATCAATCAATTTGTTTTTGTTTTGTTTTTCTGAGATGAATCCATGTTATTATTAGTTAGGGATTATGAATCATTTGAGTTCTGGATTTAACAGTTTGAGTTGAAGAAAAATGGTTAGATTTTTTGTTTAGTTAGTTGAAATGCTGGTTACTGTACTGCATTTGTTATAGAATGTGTAGAAATGGTTAAGTGTAAATGCAAGTTTCAATTTTTTTCGGTTCATCTATGAGTTTTTGGTGTGGGTTTTGCTTGGGATTGCAAGAAAGTAGTTTGATTTTTTGGCTGAACTAGATCTGAAGTCTTCAAAGCTGAAGCCTTTCCCAATAGTCTTCTTAGAATTTGATCATCAATTTGGTTAGTCGCTTGTTTGGAGTCGCAATTTTGGTGATTTTTCAGGAACTGCAAATCAATGTACTACATTTGGTCTAAATTGAAGTTTTCACCTGTGATTTTGTCAGGAATTTCATTTTTGGTTATTTACTAAATTGATGTAAAATGTGGAGTAATATTGGAAAATTCTCTGCCACTTGATTCATGTTTTAAGAGTTCTGGGTGCGTCATGATCTTTCTTTATTTATCTGGAAAAAATTAGTCCTATAGGATTGGCAGTGTATGTTACTTTGTTGAGATTTTAATCATTTTTAATTGCTTCAGGTTTTGAGGATTTGGGCTTATGAATCCCTGCTAAGTCAATGAGCTTGTAGGAACGAGTTCAGGGAGGAAAAGTATTTAACAAATTTATTGGAAAATGAGATCAGACGCTCCTCTTGATTATGCTGTTTTCCAGCTGTCACCAAGGCGATCACGGTTAGAAGTTTATCTGATAGGTTTTGTGTAGTAAGTGGTAGTGTCTGCTTCCTATTTCTCAACAATTCCTAATTTTTTTTTCTATTTCCAGATGTGAATTATTTGTTTCCGGCAGCGGAACAACTGAGAAGCTCGCCTCAGGGTTGCTAAAGCCCTTTTTGACTCATTTAACAGTTGCAGAAGAACAGGCCAGGCAGGCAGTTCAGTCAATTAAGCTAGAAATCGAGAAACTTAAAAATGACGGGACGTGGTTCACAAAAGGAACTCTTGAAAGGTTACACACAAACTTGTTTCCATCTTCAAATTGAAACACTGTTCTTGTTGTTTATCCAAAAAGCAGATTTGCTCATCTCTTTCATTTTGAATTGGGGATTCCACTTGCAGGTTTGTTCGGTTTGTTAGTACACCCGAGGTGTTGGAACTGGTCAATACATTTGATGCGGAGATGTCTCAGTTGGAGGCGGCGCGTAGAATTTATTTGCAGGTATTAGCCTCAGTTGCTTTGATTTATCATTTATGTAGGTTTGAAATTGCAATAGGCAGCAGAACTTCTCTTAGCTTTCACTGAATCAAAATGCCATCTAATTCAGGGAGCAGAAAATCAGCGTTGCAGTGCATCAGGTATGCGTGATCATCTATGTTCATTTCCTCCTCTTTTTCTTTTCTTTTCTTTTTTTTTTTTGTTTCATTTTTATTCTAGTATTTATTAAGAGTCATTTCACCTTTGGTTGGTATTACTTGTGGAAATCAGTACTTCGAAATAATTCAAGATGGAATTCATTACTATGTATCCTGTTTTTTATTTTAAGTATTGAGTATTGATATTCTATTTAAAGCATTTAATTTTTCATTGTACGTCATACTAATAGCTCCGCTAAGAGGGTTACATGCCTATTTTGCTATTTTATTTTTCTATTTGAAGTTTTAGTTGGACATGCATTTACTATCCTGACATAATTTCTTGAAAGTATAAAGTATTGCCAGTTTTGACATCCCTGATGCTTTCCATTTTAAACTTTTCTTGGTAGCTTGGACATACTTGTTTGAAGATTGTGCAAAGGCTATTTGAATAGGTCTTTTCTTTTAGTTGCTTTTTTTTGGGGTAAAACCTCGTTGGGAACCTTGTCTTTGAGAGAGTATGCTACGCTCAAGATTTTTAATCCTTATCAATTGGAGTAATTTGAGAATGATAAATTATCTAGAAGTGTATAAAATTTGACATCGGCATGATGTTGGGCATGCGGCATGCCCATTGCTCATGATGTTGAGTTGCAACAAGTAATGTTTCTAGATCATTGATCATAGATCATATACAGTCAGGATTAACTAGTTGAGTTTTGAGATACTTAAACTCGTACCTCCAGCAGTGCATCTCACATATTGGCAAAGTTCTAAGTCCAACAATTATGTTTGATTCTACCCAGTTTAGGATTAGATCCTCCATGGTCCAAAATGTAAATTATCTTTTATTGTAAAGGTTAGGGAATTAAAATGATCCTCTTTTTACTGATCCAAGGAAAAAGAAAGGAAGAAGAAGGTGAGTTAGTCAGGGGAAATAGTATATGATCCTGATCTTTATAACTTTTTTTTTTCTTGCAACAACAACAACATATTCCATGTGCCCTCGCTCAATTTGCATATGTGAACAGGTCTACAGCGGATGCTGTTGTTCGTTGCCTTTTGTAGTCAGTTGTTTCCTTTTTTCTTTTCTTTTTCTGTTTTTTTGGATTTATTTCATTGGGAAAAATTTATATAAATTTCGTGAATTAAAGAAATGGTGAAATTCTGTATCCTATTTGAATTTTGTACTCATTACTATTTGAATAAATGAAATTGAGTTACGGTTACCTTGGCATTGAGGGTGTCCTGTAGCTGATCTGTTGCTTGGCATCTGTGAAGAGCACTGTTTTGTGCCTTTGCTGGTATGTTCAACTTTTGTGCTTGCTCCACTTCTAATGTCTTGACCATGTTGCTTGTGCTACTGAGAATACTATTAGTCCATGTGATCTGAACATCAGTTTCACTTCTATCTGTATTTTCTAATGATGGAGAAAACCTCAGTTTTGTTGGATGTCCTGATACGGGAATTATCTTTCTAGGGTCTAGATTAAGAGTGAAGCGTGTGGCCTTGTAAACTAGCACAACTAATTCCATTGTACATCTTTAATTTGATCCAGGTGGAGATGAAACAGGAGCTGCTGCAGCAGCAGACGTTACAAAGTAAGCTATTTGTCTTTTCTTTGAGTTGTTTAATGTCCCGTGAGCAAATTATCTGACCAAAAGTTGAGTATATAATTAGAGTTTTTAGAAGTTTGAGTAAATCTGCTTTTGTCAGTGTTTCGATTGATCGGACTGAGCTTGTTATATAGTAGTATAGTGCGCTATCAAATTGTACTGTTGTTTATAAGTAGGCAGATAATAGAAATACAAGTGGGTCATCCTGGAAAATAGTTTAACTTTCTTAAGGGAAAACATGTTCAATTATCAGTTGCAGCATATACGAGAGACCATGAACTTATTGTAGTTGTGCTTTACTATTTATTACCGTTCTCGTAGTAAAGAATTTCATGAATCTGAGATATGGGTGATTTTATCTATTTGTGTTTCACTTTGTTTGATTGGGTTGTAATTTCTCTTTCCTATGGTTTTGACTGACTTATCAGAAAGGAGCTCCTGAGGGCTATTGATGTGCGGCTTGGTGCTGTTAGACAAGACCTAACAACAGCTTGTGCACGAGCAGCGGCTGCTGGGTTCACTCCTGACACAGTCTCAGAACTTCAACTCTTCGCCAATCGGTTTGGTGCTCATCGTCTGAAGTAAGAAATGAATGTTGACTTTTAAAACTGTTGGTTTACTATCTTTGGTCAGATTCATTGTGAATTTTATGCTAGCTAAATCTTTGCTGCTAAGAGCAAGTTGAGCGCTTGCAAGGCTGCAAATACAGTGGGGAACATATGTTTTCCTGATTTGTTCAAGGCCCTGATCTATTTATGGCCAAAAAAGAAACTTAGGCCCTGCTTGGTATGCAGGGAAAATTCGCATCTGCAGTTATTCCCGGTCAAATTGATAAATCAGCTGCTTGGTATGGTATTCCTCTGCTAGTTAGGATACCTATGGCCGTGTTTGTCCATGCAAACTACCACTGCTGCAAATTACCACAGCTGTGGTAATTTGCATTCTGCAAATTTTCCCTGCATACCAAGCAGGGCCTTAGTGAACTTCCTATACAAGCGTGTAGCAAAGGAAAGGACAGAATATGGAATAAACATCCTGTGTACAAGTGATTATGCCATAATGTAGTTGCAGTTCTGATAGAAGTTTTCTCACTCTTACAATTTTGAGTTTTAATGACATCATGTTTTTATCATTTTTCCAGTGAAGCTTGTACCAAGTTCATCTCTGTCAATCAGAGACGTCCGGACCTGATAAACCCATGGGCAACTGGCAGGGACGACCATGCCATCCGATCCTCCTCTGGGTCGGACATGTCCATTGATGATTCAACGGAAGAAAATGTTCCTGTAAGACCCAATGGGTCCCACCACAATGCAGATCAATCCCAGTATCCTCATCAGCGCCACCAGCAAAATCAGCCGCAGACAAGCCAAGAACATGATGTAACTCAACATCATGAGCATTCTGGACCATCCACATTTCAGCAGCCCAAGACCCTTTCCACCTTTCCTATACAACGTTCCTTAAGGGAATCAAGCAGTGAGAGGGACGAGGGAATAGAAAGTGAAGGAACCATTGAAAAAGAGGAGATAGTGAACGAGTTGCCTAAGACGAGTCAGCACACAAGGCGGCTCAGTGTGCAGGATAGAATTAACATGTTTGAGAACAAGCAGAAGGAGCAGTCTCGAAGCAGTGGTGGTAAGGTTGTGGTCGCGAAGTCTGCGGAGCTTCGTAGGTTGCCTTCAGATGTGTCATCAGCTGGCCAACCTGTAGAGAAGGCTGTCTTGAGGAGATGGAGTGGGGCTAGTGACATGAGCATGGATCTGAGTAATGAGAGGAGGGAAACTGAGAGTTCAGAGTCGACTCCAGGTCCTACCTCTGATCCTCAATCCCAGACACCATCGAGTGTGTATCAGGGCAAAGACATTGGGGGATCACAAGACACAGCAACATCTTCTAAGGCCGAATTCAGGGGTCTTCCGGTTTCAGTAGAGGATTCTGGATTGAAAGATCGAGCTTTTCCTCACAACCAGGTTGGAGGTTTTCCAGGCAGTGAAGACGCTCTTGGATCAAAGAGTTGTTGGTCAGAAGCTGCTAGGTTGAATGATAAATCAGCTTCTCAACCTCAAATAAAGGCTTTTTCGGGCAGAACGAAGGAGGTTTTATGGAAAGATGAAACGCCATCGGAGACCCCACTAACATCATCACCGGGAGCTGCTGATGTTGATTTTAAGGGTCAAGCAGCTTCTCAGTCCCGGTTTGGATCTTTTTCAGGTGGTAAAGAGCAGTCTGAATTGAAAAATGAAGCTGTATCACAAACCCTGCGCAGAGCTCCTTCGGGTGGAGCAGAGCTTGCTCTACTGAAAGATCAGGCAGCTTCCCAGTCACAGTTCAGAACTATTCCTGACCATTCAGAAGATGTTGGACTGAATAACCAAACTACTTCTCAGGCCCACTTCAGAGCTTCTGCGAGCAGGGTGGCTGATGTTGGACCGGCAGATGAGCCATACCAAGTGCCACGCAGAGCTTTTCCAAGCAGATCAGGCGATGTTAGAGTGAGAGATGAACTGACTTCTCAGGCCCCAACAAGGGCTTCCCCTACTACATTGGATATTGGATCAGATTCAAAAGAGACATTGGTATCTGAGCTTCAGACCAGAGCTTTCTCGGGAAAGGTGAAAGGTGGCTCTGGAGCAAAGAACCAGTCAGCCTCTATGGCACAATACAGAGATTCTGAAGGTGATCTGTCTGCTCAGCAAATCCAGTGGGGTTTCCAGGGAAAAATTGAGGAAGCGGGAAAGATGCAATTTGGAGGTTTTCCTGCCAGAGAGGAAGATTCTGGTCTCCAGGGAGTGAAGTTGCAGCGACAGAGTTCTGCTCCTGAACAGAACAGTAAGTTTCGTGGAAGGAGGGGTGATAGCAACCCCATTTATGGAAACATTGAACTAGACAGTGAAAAAGTTCCTCCTGTGAGAAAGGTCATAGAAGGTAGTGACACTTTTGACTCTGTCTCGACTGCTGTAACCGAGCAAGTTCAGAAGGGAAGGACGTCTAAAGGAAATCAGGATCTCAATGATGAGCTTCAGATGAAGGCCGATGAGCTAGAGAAGCTTTTTGCAGCACACAAGCTTCGGGTTCCTGGAGATCAGTCGACCACCAGTAGAAGAAGCAAGCCAGCTGAAATGCGGATGGAGCAGGCCGCAAGTGCTGCTTACAGGAAACCAGTAGAAGTCTCTCAGGTGCAATTGCCTGCTAAAGCCACAGTGAGGGAGTCAGCTGGTAGTTCTGGTAATGTGGCAAAGTTAGATGTTAATCCGTTAATGAGGATGGTAGATAATCACGACTATGGCAATGCTTTGAAGCAGAATATTTCTGAGCTTGTCTTTCCAGAGGATTCGAGAGGAAAATTCTATGATAAATATATGCAGAAACGAAATGCAAAACTGAGGGAAGAATGGAGTTCGAGGAGGGCTCAGAAGGAAGCCAAGATGAAGGCAATGCAAGATAGCCTTGAACGAAGTAGAGCTGAGATGGAAGCCAAATTTGCAGAGTCAGCAGAAAGAAGGGATTCACCTCTTTATGCTCGTCAGCGTGCAGAGAAGCTGAGATCTTTTAATGTTCGTTCGGTCATGAAGAACAGAGAGCAGGTGGTCTTTATGATTTTATTTAATTTATTGAACCAATTTCCGATTATTGTTTCACTGATAAGTTGGGGAATTGGATATTCATTTTGGCAATAATACTACTGATCAGATATTTGTCATTTGAATAATTATTTGAAGCTAATCCCATTGAATTTTCCTTACTGGATTGCAGGCGATAGAGTTCCTGATCGAAGGGGATGAAGATCTATCCGGATATTCTGAACAGACACAGTATGAACAAGATGGATCCTTCAATGAGACATTTTTGGGAGATGGTTCCTCCAGATCTGTTCAATCTAAGAAACATTTACCCAATAGAAACCAGTCTTCCTCCACCTCTCGAATCTCAGCAGCACCAGTTCCACGATCATCCACCAAATCTTCCAACTCCAGTTCTGGAAGGCGAAGGGCGCAACCAGAAAATCCGCTTACACAGTCAGTTCCCAACTTCTCTGACTTCAGAAAGGAAAACACTAAGCCTTCATCAGGAATTAGCAAAACAACATCCAGGACACAGATTAGAAATTATACTCGGAGTAAGAGCACAATTGAGGACATACCGCTTGTCAAGGAAGATAAACCACAGCGTTGTCAGTCCATGAGAAAAAGCTTTGCAGTTCCTGGTGAGTTGAAAGACCTGTCGCCTCTCAACTCTGATGGTGTTGTTTTGGCACAATTGAAGTTTGCTAAAGAGCAAGTTGAACAGAGTCTCTACAACAAAGTGCCAAAGAATGGTGAGTCCAAGCCCTTCCTTAAGAAGGGTAATGGTATTGGTCCTGGTGCTGGGGCTGGTATTGCTAAGATGAAATATTCAGTGGCTCCTGAGAACTTGAAAACAGAAGAAGAGTCTGATGACTTGGCAGACCAGCTGGAAGATTCGATAGACATGGTTAAAGAGGAGGAAGAAGAAGAATCTGAAAGAGAGATGGTTGAAGGAACTCGTAAGGCTGTAGATTATCTAACTGACTCAGATAATGAAAAGCCAGGAATGATCATGGAATCAGAAAAATCTGGTGATCCTGAGTTGGGAAATGGTGAGGTCCTGAGATCTCTTTGCGAAGTGGACCATGATTCAGTAGCTGAACTGGCTGCAGCTGTGCCTTCCAAGTTCCACACTTCTGTAGGACATGCGCAGGACTCACCCGGAGAAAGCCCTGTATCATGGAACTCGCACGTGCATCATCCATTCTCCTACATACATGAGTCGTCAGATATTGATGCTTCTATAGACTCTCCCATGGGAAGCCCTGCTTCATGGAACTCTCACTCTCTTACTCAATTGGAGGTTGATGCAGCTCGGATGAGGAAGAAATGGGGCAGTGCTCAGAAACCAATTCTTGTAGCTAATTCTTCTCAGCATCAATCTCGCAAGGACGTCGCGAAAGGGTTTAAGCGCTTACTGAAGTTTGGGAGGAAAAGTCGGGGGACAGAAAGTCTGGTAGACTGGATCTCTGCAACAACTTCTGAAGGGGATGATGATACTGACGATGGTCGGGATGTGACGAACCGGTCATCAGATGATCTGAGAAAGTCAAGAATGGGCTTATCACAGGATGCCTTGAATGACAGTGATCTATTCAATGAACAAGGTACCCTGCTCCTCATTTTCTTATTCTCCTTATCTTTTGCATTTATCTTACAGAAAATTCATTAGACAATTTGCTGCATGCTTGTTTAGAAATCAAGTGTCCAGGATACACGTTTTTACTATTGAGTCCAATGTGCGTCAAATACAGTCCATATCTCTTAATGCTTTTAACTCCTTTTTTTCTAAATTTTTTTCCTTCTTCATTTTCTTATTTTGGATTTGCAATGATCTTCCACCAGGTTGTTGAGTATAATTTTTTAACAAGATGATTTCTCTGATAACTTGGCACAATGCAACTTGGTAGGAAAATAAGACGATACTATTTGTCATGAATCTCATGATATGAATTCTTAATTATATGAGTTTATGTAGTTAAATGAATGGTGCGTCCGCTTTAAGATTCAGGGGAGATGAATGGCCCCATTATGTGTAAGATGTAAAAAATATGGAACTTCTTTCTTATTGCTGTCTTTATCTTTGGTGGCCAGTTACAGTTGACATTGGGATTCTCTTATTTAGGGATTAGCCTATTAGGTCAAAGAGGATGTTTAAATTTGATTGCAGCCCTGCTAGGCTGCTAATAAATTTAATTTTTCTAGAGCTCGTGTAAACAGGGATACATGCCTGTGACACATAGGTTTCATTCATATATGAATTTCTTTAGTGGCGGTGTGTGCCCATAAATGTTACCTAGCCCTTTATCTTCGTACATTTGCACGCCAAAAAATTAGTCTGATTGTTACTTCATACTAAATGTGAGTGTTTTTGATGTGTCGTGGGATATGGCCCACTTATTTTTAATAGTTTTAATAATTTTCCTTTTTGTTAGATTTAGGATCTCTAATTAGTTTCCTACTAGGTTTAGGTTTCTTTAGCACCAAGTAATTTATTTTCTTATAAATAAGGCCCTAGGCCATAGGTTGTAATCTGTTGTTTTAGTTTTAAGAGATGAATATTATTTTACTGAGTAAACTTTTGTAGTTTTGCTTCCGCGCTACAGTTTACATCAAAATTGGTATCAGAGCCAGGTTAAATCGAGGGAATAATGCCGCCGAAAGGAGCAAGAGTCACCATTGCTAGAATGGAGCGTTTCAAAAAAACGCTTGAAGATATATCGAAAAAGCTCGAAGCTGTTCTGGTTCATCAAGAACCTATCGACAACTCGGACGTCGAAGCTGTCCGCGATCCAGCGCGTTGTGAGGCTGAACAGAAAAAAGAGATTTTTTCAGATACGTCGGATGACGAGGTAAATCCCTTTAGCACCTTGAACCTTGATAAAGAACCTTCGTTTGACGAATACGAAGACGAAGAAGTCGGTTCCGAATTTTCTGATTTGGATATCGAAGCTATCCGTGAGTTTTCACGTCGTGAGGCTATTAAATCGAGAAAAAAACCGCCAAGATGGAGAGGTTTTTGAACATTTTAACGTGCAGAAGAATTTATTATTTGAGGAGGATAAAAAGAAAAAAGGGAAGTTGGAAGATATCCCTAGAAGTTCTAAAATCCACAGACCCCAAAACTCAAAGTCGAAATTAGGGGATGATTTAGATAAGAAAGGAGCAAATAGGGTTGGATTCGTATCAGATTGTGGGGGTGAACAGAAGCCTCACAAAAGTTACAACACCTCAAAATTTCAACAAGATCATCACCATCCCAACTAGGAAGAAGCACTTGTGAGAGATACTCCACATTGTCGATCTCAGAGAAATCTTCCTCACGGACGAGCGTTAATTAGATCTTCTTCTCCAGATCAAAGAACTGAGTGGCCTGCCAGAGTGCAGCCATATCGACATCATCGTTTTCATTCCCCTGAAGCACAGCGAAATCTGCAACAGAGGCATGTAGTTGAAGGTTTTAATCAATTTCAAGGGACAGGTGTAGGGTACGGTTTTCAACATGATGTAGGGTTTCTTAATCCTAAGTCTGATGTAGGGTTAACAAGGAGAAAGGGCTTCTCTGGAGATACACGAGTAAGTAGTGGTTATGTTGGAGGAGGGCCCAACAAATTAAAACAACATAATGAATTGGGATTAAAGGGTTGGGCCCATAAAAGTTTAAAACAAAGGCAGCAACAACCTACTGTTTTAGACTACCCACGTGATCGTGAAGACTTGCTGGAACATTCAAGTAGCGACAGTTCTTCCCCGCCCAAGCATGTGCGACATTCAAGGCGACTCCCAGTCGACACAGATGATGATGACGATGGTTGGGATCCATTCTACACTGGTCATTGTCGTTCTCAAACCCAAGGTAATATTGATATAAATCGATTTCTTCGCATTATTGAGAAAAATCAGTTTGGGGACATTAAAATTGATGTGCCGGATTTTGATGGCAAGATGAATACGGATGCATTTGTGGATTGGGTAGATCAAATAGAGGACATATTTAAATATAAAAATCTGTCTGGCGATAAATGTGTTCGTTTAGTTGCCACGAAGCTTACAGGTTATGCCCGTGTGTGGTGGAAGGACCACCAACGAAGCCGTGAATTATTTGGAAAAGGTCCGATTAAATCTTGTGAGAAGATGAAGAAAGCTATGTTTGCCACTTTCGTACCTAAAACGTATGAACGTGAATTGTATGAGCGGGTACAAGATTTGAAGCAAGAATCCATGAGTGTCACAGAGTACACTGAAGCCTTTCATCTATTGGCAACTCGTGCTCAATTACAGGAATCAAGGACCCGAACTCTCAGCCGATATATAGGTGGTCTCCATCCAAAAATTAAAGCGGACCTGAAACTTCGTGACATTGATTCATTAGAGACAGCCGTTGACTATGCTTTGGCATTTGAAGAAAATTTGCAGCCCATTAGTTTGGCACCTCCAGTTCAGTCTATTCCTCATAAACCAACAGACACCCCCATGACAGCATTTAAATGCTTTGATTGTGGTGTTTTTGGTCATAGGGCCGCCGATTGCCCCAAGAAGAAGTCCCGAAAAGTTTTAGTTGCTGAAACTGAAGAAGCTTCATCAGATAAGATTCCTAAGACCATTGCTGATCCCGAAATTAATGCCAATTTAATTGCCGAGTTCGAAGCTGTTTACCCGGAAACGGATGGAGAGCCTCTTTAAGTTCGTGGCCGAACTTTTTCAAGGGGGGGAGAGTGATGTGTCGTGGGATATGGCCCACTTATTTTTAATAGTTTTAATAATTCCTTTTTGTTAGATTTAGGATCTCTAATTAGTTTCCTACTAGGTTTAGGTTTCTTTAGCACCAAGTAATTTATTTTCTTATAAATAAGGCCCTAGGCCATAGGTTGTAATCGGTTGTTTTAGTTTTAAGAGATGAATATTATTTTACTGAGTAAACTTTTGTAGTTTTGCTTCCGCGCTACAGTTTACATCAGTTTTATTTCGATCTGAATTTTTAGAATTCTAGAATAGGACTTTGTAGAGTGCATCAAGGAATTAGTTGGAGGTATTTCTTTGCCAAGGAGCTGTCAACAACTTGCGTAATTTAAAAATCTTCCTCATGTTAGTGGTTGTTCTTCCTAAATGGTCATTCCAATTGAACTATCCAAGGTAATTAATTGCATCTATTATATAAGAACTTGGGCATTGCAAATGGTTACCATCAACTCGTCTTTTTTTATCTCCTTTTGAGACCTTGTATTCCATTTATCATGAACAAGGACCTCAGGCATCCACTTGTGCACTTGGGTTTTCAGTTGGCTGACAAGGATTGTCTTGTTTGTTGCAGTTCAAGCCTTACGCAGCTCAATCCCTGCGGCTCCAGCACACTTTAAACTGAGGGATGATCATATATCAGGAAGCTCTCTAAAAGGTGATCTAAACTTGGACTTTTCTTATTTTTTATAACTTATTTTCTGTTAAATACAGTAGCTGAAAGGAATGCAATAGATTAGAAGGGAAGGATCTTCTTTCATGACTTTTCTCTCTGTGTAATTCTAGTTCCAAAGTATACGCATCTTTTGGAGTAGTACAGTAAAATATGGTTTTTTAGTTCTTTGCTCTGATGTGTTGGGCATTCCAAATTAACGTTCCCTCTGGTTTTGTTTTATCAGAAATATAGTCTGTTTCTTTTATGGTAAAATACTAAAATCTCTTGCATGCTAAACTGTTATCTGTCACACACAACTTTTAGATTTTGCAAATCTGAACTATTTCTGGTAGTTACCCAAAATTCATCCCAAATGGACAATTTTTACCATTTGATAAAAACAAATTTTGCGGAAATGTCTTAGAATTGCTGCATAATATGTCCGTTGATTTGATTGACTGATGAACTCTCTATACCATTGTTTTGGTGGTTAACCCTTATTTAGTGAGTACAATTTTGTATACCCACATGTGACGTGGGTCAAGAAGACACCACGCCACCATGCGATTGGTGGGGACTTTGAGGTCAACTCCATCATTTTGACCGCTTAAGACCATAAATCCTCGCCAATCGCATGGCGGTAGTCTTCTTGACCCACGTTAAACGGGGGTCTACGAAATAGAACTCTTATTTAATAGGAAGTTGGAAACAGTCTTTTTTGTTAGACAAGACACTTGAACATGTCCTGAAGTTAACTGAATCTTATCTGAAATTTGCAGCCCCTCGGTCATCATTCTTCTCACTCTCATCCTTCCGGAGCAAGGGAAGTGAATCGAAGCCCAGGTGATTACAACTACAAGAAGCCCAGACCCAGTGTTTGAGATATCCGGTGAAAAGGGTATAAAACTTAATCCTTGGACAGCCAATGATCATTTTGAAGTAGAGGTGAGATCGTCATGCATTATGCAAGTGTTGGACGGAGTATATATATATATATGCTGTATGTATTCTTCTTACCTTTCCATCATGGATTCCTCACGTGTTTCTCTTATGTCTCCTTGTGATTTAATCAGTTTCTTCTTTTTCTTTTTAATTTTTTTCTGTTTTTAGTGTTGAAATTTGTAGTATATATGTATAGAGCAAAAAGTCGCCAATTGGTGTAAAAGTTACATTGATTTTGAGAAATCCAGTTTATTCTTCTTGTAGTCCTTTTTATATGAGAACATGAAGCAGAGAAATAACTTATTAAGATAGTGTAATGCGATTTTCATGGCAGTCTTCGCCTCTAAATCACTTTTTGTTGGAGCACTTGAAATTGCATAATGCGAAATTGCTTTTCGTTGAGTTTTTTTTTTGGATCAATCCTCTCATTGTTGTGATTCTTAGGTTATAATCCATTCATTCAAAGATTTGAATGGACTTTTTCCAGATTTATTGCATTAAAACATACAGAAGTTAATATGCTTTCTTTAGCCATTCAGTTTCTTGTGTACAGCATCCACCTTTGTAGATCTGGTTCATGGTAAAATTTGTTGTATCAGAGAACAAGGATTACTATCTCATCAACTGAACCGTCTAGATGAATGACTGGCATCTTGATATACTCCATTCTCATCATGGTCCCTGCTTGCTACACAGTTGTAATTTGCATTGTACGGATTTTCTGCCCGCATAGTTATTTATAGTTTTGCATTAAGTTGGAAGTCAATCTATTATGGGTTTCAATTTGTAGAAGAAAAAGAAGGCAAATTTTCCCCTCTGATAGTTATTTGTAGTACTGGGTGTTGCTGTAAAAGGTGCAAGTATTTGCAGTCATTTGGAAACCATAAATATTCACATTCTTTCACCTGGACCCACTGTAAATAAGTTCATACACAGTCACATTACATCACATGCACATAGAACTTTGGCTGCGAATATTTGCAATTATTTACAGCATATCAAGCAGGCTATAATATCAGTGTGGGCATATGATAATATCCTAACCTAATGGAAGATCTTAATGGTGGGATTCATTCAAATTGTGGTGTTTGGTGAAACATGAATTAAAGTCTGAATTTTACTGAAAGACTTAAAAAGATGTGAAATGCAAGGCTGAACTACTAAAATTTAAAAGAAAGCTAAAGCTTTTTAGGTCTTAGTTTACTGTACACAGATTTACGGTAAAATTGAAATCTTTTTTAAACCTAAAGAATATCACTTATTCTAAGTGAAAACTTCTATCAAGTGATTTGATTCAACACCTTGGTAACCACTAATCAGAATAGTGTAAAGTGGTGATGCTCTTGCTCTAAATCACTCTACGGCGCTCCCACATCGAAAGTATTTTTTAACTTGGGATATTTTTTAATTGACCGGTTCGACACTCCAGTTTCGACTCTTGTCCTGTTTTTGCTATACGCTGTGGTTACGTAGTTCAACACTAGAAATTTTTTTAACTTTAGTGATAAAACATTGAAATTAAATTGTACCAAATTCTAATAAGCTCGAGTCCAAGCATGTTTTCATAAGAGGTTCAGCTTAAAAAGAATATCCATGAATAATATTTTTTAATATTCATATTTATATATTTATTTTTTATTTTTATGTTTGTGATTATTTTTTATACCAAGTCTCCACCTTATTGAAAAATGCGCACGTGTATAACTATTACATATTTTTAGGTATAATGGAGACATGACCTTTGATCTTCTTTTATCTTGCAAGAAGTCCCTTTTCCTGAACCTTACGGAAAGTTCTATGCAACCATATATATTTTCTTTTGGATCACCAACTAGAATAATGATGCTTTAATATCCAAAATACCCATGAAATATATAATAAAGGCTTCCAGAGTAAGGGCAGTTTAGTCATTTGATACGTCAGTTGGGGCTGATGTTGTGTCTTGGCTTGAAAGCCACGAGAGAGCTTCGATGATTGTTACGTGCCTGCAATTCAAAGCTAATTAGTTGCGGGTCCAGGGGAAGAGATGAAGTGGCGAAGAGGAACATCGAAAGATGTTGAGTTCTCAGCTCTCAAAACAAGAACTACTGACTGCTACTATTTCAAAATAAACTTCTATCCTCTCTCTCTCTTCCAAGCTCTTGTGGGTTTCTTCAACTCTCAGGTACTTCTAACTTATCTTACATTTTTCCTTTTTAATTTCTTTCATGCAACTCAGATAATCTTAATTCCATTGTTGAATATTTGGTGGGTTTCTGATATAATCTTTAGACTTTTTATGGGTTCTCTATAGTATTTTATCTAATGTAGCATTCAGTACTTATTTCTTCATTTCCTGTTTTTTGTTTTCCTTTCTTGCTTATATGTTTGTGTTCAAAGTTGAAACAGAGGCATGGTTGTTTAACAAAATTTAGCTTCTATTTTTTCCCCCTTATTTTTGTTTACCTTCCAAATTTATTGGGTTGGACTTGAATCCTTTGTTTTTTCATTATAGGAAACTGATAATACCTTTTTGACCATTGTGATTTTCTTTGATATATATAGGATTTTTCCATTGGAATCAGGGGACTATCTAATAAATTTATCTGAAAATCGAAAACCCTTTTCTTTTTTCTTTGGCAATGTATCTAGTTTTGAATTTTGTAATTTTCTTAGTTCTTCCATAGACCATATATAGCTAGAGAGCCTAAAGAGGGAAAAAAGAGTCCATTGTGTAACAGGAAAATGGAGAAAAAAAGAAAAGAAAAAGATCTACCAAATCTTTTCCATTGTTTAAAGGAGCAGTTGTCATATATTGAAGGCCAAAAAAATATAATCCAACATTTATCTTAATTTTGCATTTCGCTAATGTACGAAAGATGCCCCGTTACGTATTTTCAGCAATGGGTAATAACAACACGAATTGTAAAAAAAAAGAAGCTAAAATTAGAATGTATGTTCATTTCAACAAGTTCAATTAGAAAATAGGAGAACATTTGGTATCAACTATCAATGTTGTAGTATTGCAGCACCTTTGTCATTTTTATGTGTTTCCGACCAATTTACGCTAATAGAGAGGGATATTATACTTTTTAATTTTTGCGCCATTCATAGTGATATATTTAGAGGCATAAAGCATTACCATTTTCTGTTCATACCTTTTGACCATGATTATGCAGTCAGAGTTGTTAGATTGGTGCAAAAAGTTTTTTGCTCACTTTCTGAATTTTGAGAACAACCAATTTATGTTTCTAAAACTCTGATTTTGAAGAAAAAAAAAGGTGACAAACATGGCATCCCTTACCCCGGGAGTACTACTAAAGCTTCTCCAAAGTTTAAATTCCGATGTAAGGGTCCTCGGTGAATATCGATCAGTTCTACTACAAGTTATCAGCATCGTTCCAGCATTAACAGGAACTGAATTATTTCCAGACCATGGATTCTTCATAAAGGTCTCAGACTCTTCGCATTCAACTTATGTCTCCTTATCGAAGGAAGATAATGAGCTCATCTTGATGAATAAATTGCAACTTGGTCAGTTTATTTACATTGATCGAATTGAAGCGGGAAATCCTGTCCCCCTTCTTGTAGGGGTGCGACCGGTTCCTGGGCGGAATCCGTGTATAGGAAACCCTAAAGATTTAATGCATATGTTGGTGCCTTCTGAGGATCCAATATCTGTTGATCATGAAGGGAATAATTCAAAATCTAATGAAGTATCGGAAGCAAAGCAGGAGAGTCCAAGGCAGAAAATTATCATCAAAGAGGAGAAGGTGGCTGTTCCATCTAGATACATGCAGGGGGTTTCAAGTTCAAGTTCAAATTCGAATTCGAATTCGAATTCAAAAAGAAATGGAACCGATTCAGTTGCCACTGCAAAGATCAATGTGAATGATAATGGGGGAGGGAGTAAGAAGGTCATTGGTTCATCGAAAACCAAGGAAGAGCCTAAAGATCAGGTATCATTCTAATTTCTAGCCTTGATTTGTCTACAGAGTTGAATTTTCCTATAAGCTTCATCATTTGTAATTTTGTATACACGATCTAGTGATGATAATTGGTTATAGTTATGACAGACGCCGCCACCGACTCCTTCCCGCAATCAATCTGATGCATCTAGAACAAAGCAAGAGGTTGTTGGAACCAATATCAAAGACACTCCGATCCCTTCCAAGAGCTCGAGTCCTAAGCAAACCACAGCTAAACCAGCTGAGAGCACCAAGTTGCTTGGTTTCTCAAACAGTAGAGCTAAAAATCAAGCACATGATACCATATCTTGGGACTCTTTACCTGCCAACCTAGTAAAGCCTGGGAAGGTATATTGTCTTTCTCTTCCTACCCTCTCTTCATTACTTTCTTAGGTACATTCACACCTACAACCACACACTGATTAGTGGGCTATATATACCCTTTATAGTCCATCAAATGAATGATCTATATATATACATCCACACATCAAATTCACATGTTCAGAACAGCCTAAAATATACCCATAACAGTTTAGGATTTTACGCCCAAATAACCTGTTTTCTCAACTTATTATGATAACTAACCTGTTTTTCCGAATCTGAGAATTTTAACCCATCTCGACCCCATCATAACACAGCACAGTTGAGATCTTTACGATCTAGTCGAGATGCGTTAAGATTATCAGTTTTGGAAAAACAGGATAGTTTTCAAAATGGGTCAAGTCTGGCATACCTTTGAAAATGCAAGTTAGAGCCCCCTCTCATTTTAGTGGGCTATCTCAATTAACAAATCAATTGAATCATTAGTAGTACAAGTATTGTGATTTTTATAGGGAAAATCTCACATGAAATGGAGAAAAAATAACTGAAAATTGACTGTTTACTATGTCTTTTCTTACTATTTTCGAATAAGGGGGTGCTTAGAAGGAGAAATTTAGCTTCCTTGGTAGCAATAGAAGCTCAGAAAGAAGCATCTGCATCAGCATCTCTGGTCAAGTGCCTTAGGTAAGCATGTCTCTTGATACAAAACATGAACTACCATTGTTACAGAGGGTGGGGATCCATTTATAACATTCTTTGTTTACACTGCATTTACACCGCCATCATGGCGGAGAAGATCCAAGGGATGATTTTTTGTAAGGATGATTTACTCACCATGTAGATCATCCACACAAAATATAAGCCATCAAAAGCTGGTTGAATTTTTTTGTGAGGAAACACTACATGGTGAGGACATCATCCTCATAGACAATCAGCACTCCATGTGGACTCCACCGAGCAGTGTAACCATGGTGTAAACGAACCCCGACCCTTGTTTACATATCCTTGAACAGTTGAACTACATAGAGATCAATCTTCTATCATTTTCTCCATGTGTAAATGTTAACTCTCATAAAGATGCGTCTTTCAGTATGTTTGCTGATCTCTGCAAGTCAGCCTCGACGGATGAGCCTCACCTTTCTCTCTCTAAGTTCTTCACACTCTACCGACTCATCGAGCAACCCAACCTACCGACCGTGCTGAAGGAAAAATCATCTCAAGTGTCTATAAACAAACCCCATCCTCCAGAAAATCCCAGTAAAATGAATTCTTTAACTTACAGTAGAAATGTAGTTAAGTTTACAAAACCTTCAATTGAGCTAAGTGGTACTGGAAAACTAGAGTGGGCAAAAGGGGGTGGTGCAAAAGATATCCAAGAACTGAAGGAGATTCTCTTGAAGGAATCACAGTCATGGTTCCTAAAATTCTTGGAGGATGCTTTGAGTACCGGATTTCGTGCTGATACCCGTGAGAAGAAACGCAGTAACGGTGCCAAAGGCCGAAAAATTGAGTCATCTGATGATCAGATTGCTGGGGTATTATCACAACTTAAGCATGCAAATGACTGGTTGGATCAGGTAAGAAGCAAGGTGGTGTTGGATAATGATGTGTTGGTAGAAACTGTTGATCGTTTGAAGCAAAAAATTTATGCTTGTTTGCTTGGTCATGTGGACTCGGCTGCCTCTGCTCTGGAGGGCCGTTCTGATCGTAGTTGATTTAAATAAACAAGCCTTAATTAGGTGCCTCACTGATGTAAATTCGGTTGATGAATTAGTGTGCATATTTTATATCTATACTAATATATAACCCTAAAAGGGGATTCTGCAGTTACTCAAAACCATTCTATAAATTAATGGCAACGGTTACTAAATCGTCACTAAAAGGCACAAAAGTAACGGCCAAACAGCAACAACAATCTAAAAAAACTGTCACAAAAATGACAGAATAGCGTCAGTAATTAGCGATCTTCTTAGGCTCTCTAAGAAAACGGTTTCTTGTAGAACTGTAACTGTCATTTTAAGGCCGTATAGGACTCAGTTTTCTTGAAAACTGTTATAGTCTGTTTGGACAAGGGATTTAGGGGAGGGATTTTGTGGGGACCAGGGATTTGGTGGTAAAATCATGTTATATTTTTCCTCAAAATCTCCGGTCCCCATAAAATCCCTCCCTAAAATCTCTTGTCCAAACAGACTTTTAGTATACATGTATTGTGACCGTTTTGACCTTGATTTTTGTCATTTTCTGTTGTAACAGTTTTTAACCGTTACATTAAATGTAAACTTATAGACGTTATTTGTTCAGTCGAGATCCTCTGTCCCCCTTTTTTTTTTATCCCCTCCCTGTCCCCACCCCAATTTTGTGGAGTTTACATGGAAACTAACTAATAGTTGATTTTTGGAGAGGATTTTTTCCTAATCACCATATAGATCATGCTCACAAAAAACTAGCACATGCTAAAACTTCTAAGGAAACAAAAGATTGATTTGAAAATCAACCGTCCATTGTTGAATGCAAGTGTAATTTTTTCACCATTAAGATTACAATCAACATTTGAAAGGGTTAGAAATTAGAATAGATTAGTTTTTTGTGAGAATGATCTATAAAGTAAGCAGAACATCCTCATTAAATATGAGTCATTGATTCGTCTTCATAAAGGCCCGACAAGGTAAAATTAATGTGGGGACAAAGAGGGAATAGGCAAAAGGGAGATAGAGAATCTGACTCTATGGTGATGGCAGCTTTAGCAACGCTGTTTTTGTGCCAAGAAACCGTTGTTAAAAAGCTAGTGGGCGGTGCATATAAGGGGTATTATATAGGGGTGGCAAAAATCCCCACGGATTAGGGTCTCCGCGGGGATCCGCCCCTAATGGGGCGGGGATGGGGAGAAAATTCCATCCCCGCCCGGGGATGGGGCGGGGACGGGGATCACATTCCCCACCCCGTCCCCGCCCCCATCTCCG
>MVGT01001388.1:568992-586484 GCA_002174775.1 Macleaya cordata | reverse complement strand
CCGCCCCGCCCTGCCCCGCCCCGAATAGTGATGGGGAAGGGGATGGGGGAGGCAAATCCGACCCCGCCCCGCCCCGCCCCGTTGACGTCCCTAGTATTATACGTTAACAAAATGCAAACAAATGAAGCCCAACTTTTTTGGACTCGACTTATTCAATCCAGCCCGAGATGCAGAACCCTTAACGGGCTTCGACCCTAACTCGAGTTGCGGTTGGGCTTGAGCCTTGTTGGCTTCACAGTCCAGCTCTGTAAGCCCGTTAGAGAGATCTATATTTATATACAAGGGTCGTGCACGTATGTTGCACGCGTTACCGTGGAGAGAAAAGAAGAGATAGAGAGAAAATCCTAAGGAGATATGGAGAAAATCATGGAAGAATATTATAGAGAAAATAGGAGTTAGATTGAGAAAATAGTGGGATAGAGATTTAAGGAAGTGATGAGGGTTTAGTGTAAAATGTCCATATTGTCCAATTTTAAGAGGCAAAAAATTACAATAATATCCTATATATTTTTGAAGAAAAACTATTTCAGAAAGTTTTAAATGTAAAAAACCTCAAAAGCCAATTACGTTAATGGAAAATGTAAAAAAAGTCCCTGTAAAAAAAGTCATTATGATTTTAGTCCTTGTTTTATAAATTTAGTCCCTATTTTTATGACTTTTATATCCAAAAGTAGGGACAAAATTTATAAAACAAGGACTAAAATCATAATGATTTTTTTTACATGGACTTTTTTTTTAAAAACCCCTTAGGTTAATTAATAGTACAGATACATCGTAAGAGAGAGAGTTCTTAATAATGATGGAAGGAGATATATACCATTTTCCATATATATTCTTTGGTCTTATCATCTTCATCAGCTCAAGCTGTGCCGGAAGGGGACCAGGGCCAGGAATTTAATTTTACAAGAGATCGATGCATGCACCGGCACCGCACCGTCAATATGTGTCATGTACGTGTCACGTACAACAACTACTACTACTCCTCTCATGTGCATGCATTTAAATATTTGCCACGATCCCCTTCGTAATCTCACCAACCAATCATTTATCTGTTCTGTTTGTTACCAACCTTACAATTCATTACACTCAATCAAAACCCTATAAATATCTCTAATTTATAACCTCAAATTTTTAAAATTTTTAAAGAACCAATAATATATATAGGACACAGAACTGGTTCATAAATATTTTTCTTTGATTTTTCTATAGTTTTTACTTACAAATTTAAATATTAGAATTTGGAACCCAAATAAAACTGAAAACTAATTAGAATAAGATCACGTATCCGAGTCTGATTCCACCTACTTGAGTATAGGTTCCCGTATAACTGGAACCAACCCGTTGATACATCTTATGTTAAAAAATGGTCCGTTATAACCGTTATAAAAGTAACGGTTATAAACCGTTACGTTATATCACTATAATATTGTTACATAATAATAGCCTTTTTAAAATTATAACTACTATTATTTTATTAAAATAACATAATAAAACATAAAATATTATTTTGGCCTCTCCATTTTTTTTTTAAAATTAAAAAACCGTTACTTTTATGTTATAACTGACCGTTATCTTACGATATTTTTAATTATTATAGTGTTTTTTTTTTCTGATTTCACATAAATATCAATTATAGAGTTATAACTGTTATAATGGTACGGTCTCCTACCGTTACACTATTATAACGGTGCTTTTCAAAGCATCGGATACACCTACTACGTCCTCAAGTCCCAAATATTCAATTTGTCACCCGTACTGGAGTGAACGTAAGCTGAGGAAAATATGGCATTTTTCTTCCCTACCATATTCGGATGATCATAATTTATAATTTATTATTATGAGGAATTAAAAAAGACAAAAAAGAAATAACCGTTAATTTTTTAAATTAAATAATTTTATCCAAATTTGGACTATAATACCCCTACTCACCCTAGTGGTCACCTATAACACTAGTAGGGCAGGCCAAGAAATCAGTATCACATTACATCACCTACATGATTGGCCTTCTATGCTTTCTATTGGTTGCAACTTGTGACCACTCCATAAACCCACAACCATATGTACCAAAGTTAAAAAACGGTCTCATTCGTTCAAATTTTGCTGGCACCTTCCAAGTTTCTAGATCTTTCTAGAATGCTTAATCTTTCTATTAACCCATTATGCTAATTACATATTATCTTCTTGAAGTAGTTAAAGTATGTTGCTGTTGTAAGCATACATTTTAAGTTTAGATATTATCAAAGGTGATGCAGTTAAAGAATTGGCTAATGCGTAAATAGAAACCCATGTGTTTTTCGGCCAAATTTCATCGTTGGGCCTGGTTTTTGTAAAATGATAGATACTGAAGAACTATTTGGAAAGCACAATTGAAATTCTTGCTAGAACTTATCCAAAAAAAAAAAACTTTCTAAAAGAATTTCATTTTGTCTATTGATTTCTATGTTCTCTGTTTGTTAGAGCATCTCTAATGCAATGTAAATGTGGTAAAAAATAGATGCCACGTAGGAAAAATATACTTTTCTCTAAAAAAATTCCTGAAATGCTAATGTGAAGATAAACTTTGAAGTTGAGTTGGCATTATAATGGAAAGGCATTGGTGGAATAAGAAGACATTGGGGTAGAAATTGAGGACATTGTGAAGTCCATCCTCTAATTCTATATGTTCAACTTCACAATGTCCTCCATTACAATGCCAACTCAGCTTCAAAGTTTATCTTCACATTAGCATTTGAAGAGTATTTTTGAAAAAAGTGTATTTTTTCTACGTAGCATCTATTTTTTACCACATTCACATTACATTGGAGATGCTCTTAGTAGTGTCACGTGTGATCATTGAACCTATCACATGTGGGGTTTATGGATTTATTCTAATACCATATTAAATTGGTGTACATTCAACTTAAAATCACTTAACAATAAATAAATTGCAAGGCTTTCATGGTTCCATGTGTGACTATTCTCAAACATCTCCTCCCACTTATATTTGTACTAAATTGGACAATAATTGCACCCTAACTTATTAGAAGTGGTGATCTTTGTTATGTTGTGGGAAATTGAAATAGGGTCCACCACCATCCCCAGTTATAACGGAAAGTGACCATTCACATTGTGTTTGTGGGGAGTAAAGATCAATAGAGTAAAGAGAGAGAGAGAGAGAGAGGAGAGAGAAAGTGAAACCCTGACCCAATAAATGGGGTGGGAAGTAAATAATGCAAATTTATTGAGGGGTAAATTTGATATTTATGATAGTTTTGTGGTTCCAATAATAATTCTCTTTCTCTTCTTCTTAATTAATCGACGAGGACAGGCAAAGGGACGTGTGCTGACTGCTGCGCCTTCACCTTGTCCCATTTGCTGCATCCCACGTGGAAGCCCTCTTCTGATTGGAGCCCGAAGGATCCGGCCACGTGGCAGTACTGTCAGCATCCACACTGTAGAAATAGCCGTTTGATTATGAGCGGTCACATCACGTTCGTCAGAAATGACAGGCGGTCCCACTATACCTTAAAAGAGAAAAAGATGTTCGAGCAGTTGATACAAAATGACCTTATTACCCCTATTCATTGTCTAAAATACCAAATTTATTTTTTAATTTTAATTTTTTTTTTTTGTAGGAGGGGACTAATGCCCAAGTTACAACATGGTATAAATACATTATAATCAACATGTGAGAAGTGAAGAAACTACTGTTACCAAGACAACTGCAGAGAAAGCTACTACCAATGAGTGCAAGAAAGACTACCACTACAGGGCGCAGAGAAGACCACCACTAACAGGTGCAAGAAATACTACCACCAACAATGAGCCAATTTATCTAGAAATATTTGCCAACATATATATAACACATTACATGGGCCCAACTTAATGATAATTCAACAACCAATAAATCTTGAGAAGTATGGAGTCTTATAGTAGGGCGATAAAGGTCTAGGACATCGTCAAAATCGTAAGTGAGACGGCCAATTTCAAGCCGTTGCTAGTTATCTAGCTTGTTGGTGTACGTGTTCGAGTTGGACTCCTTTGAGTCCAAAGATTGTTGTTATACGCGTTTGGTTGGCCCCAATATTGTGTGTTTGGAGATTTATGTTTGAAGTAGGTTTCCTAGTTTGCCTTTGAGACTCTTTCTTATAGATGCTTTATAAATACTCCTGTATCAGTTTGTTTTTATGTAAGCTGTGTGTGAGTAAGAGAGTTGTAAAAAAAATCACCAGTGAGAGGTTTTCTGGGATGCTGAGAGATACTTTGATTATAGGATTGTTGCGGTCAAAGGTTTTTCTCGACTATGAGTTCTCTCGAAAAAATTGTGTGTTTTGTATGTGCAAATTTTTTTAGTTGTCCCATTCTTTTCGTTTATTTTCGTACTCATGGGATTAAGGTTTCTAACATTCAAGAACGTTTGAATACTCTCTATCGCCAAGACTACGACACATAAAAGGATGATGATATGCAACTTTGATATAACAAATTAAACTGAGGTCTTATCAACACGAGTCCAAAGTCTTGGCACTGACATAAGGAAATATAAACAAGCGCGAATGGACATGTTTTGTGTTGGGTTGTTGATGTAGGATGATTTAGAAATAACTTATGAAAACTAAAACAAAAAAAAAGAATAACAAATTATTTAAACTAAATTTTAATTAATTGTAAAAAAATTAATGATTCAACTATAAATCTTGTATAAATAGACTCCAAATAATTCTAAACTAAGTAGGACTCTAGAAACTTAATTCAACTCGAAAACGAGTAAAGTCCTAAAACTAGTATAAATCGAGATTATTTATAAAAAAAACTAGGGATAATGGCCAAAACATCTAATATATATCTTTTTTTAATCCATTTAGTACACAAGATTTTTAATAAGACTAAAATATTGGATGTTTTGGCCATTATCCCTAGTTTTGGGGGAACGGCCAAAATGCCCAAAATAATTTTTTTTTTCAGTCTGTTTAGTCCACCAAATTTTATATGAGTCCATTTAGTCCAAAAATAAAATTTGGACAGATCTGCCCTTTAACTAATTTATTTTTTAGATCTGCCCTTTCTCCTGTTCTTCCCTTTTTGATTTCTTTCAATCTCTTCAGTTGTTTCACCACGTACAACCCCACTTTACCCTTCTCTTTTTCTCTCTCTTACGATAAATCCCTGATAGTTAGTTACCCTAGCTAATTAATTAATGGGAGTCGAACACACTAGTACTCCAACTTCCAAGTTAAAGAAGAGAGTTCATGGTGCTAAACATTGGCTCTAATCTAATATCTTTCAAGATATCTCTACTCATCAGATCCTACAATTTGAGGAAGAGAATAAGAGAGAAATGTAGAAAGATCTGATTAGGAAAAAAAAAGAGAGAAAGGAGAAAGAAAGAAAAGAAGGAAAAGAGAGGATAGAGAGAGTAGAAAGGGACCTAAGAGAGAGAGAAAAGAAAAAAAAGAGAAAGAAGAGGAAAAGAAGAGAAAGAGAATGATGCAAAAATATTTTTGCAGGAACTATGCAAAATCATGTTTCACAGATGATTTATCATAGATCTATGCAAAAATGTTTCACATAATGATTTAGCATATGCAAAAATATTTTTGCATTAACTCATGTAAAAACGTTTTTGCATAAATTTTGTGATTTTTTTTTTTTTTCCGAAAATCATTCTTGACTGGTCTAGTTTCAAAGATCTCAAAAAGTGCTTTCTAAATATATGAATTTTGTCAAAATCTGAATTTTAGTTGAAGAGATATAACATTTTAAAGTTTAAAAATAAAAAAGATAAATACATTTCTCTCTCGTACAGTTGTACAAGTTTAAAAAAGACAAAAAAATAATTGAAAAATATAATAAGGGTAAAACAGGAACATTAAAAAGAAAGAATGGGCTAAATAGATTTAGAAAAGTTTAAAAAGGACTAAACAGATTCAAAAAGCTTTAAAAAAGTATTTTAGTCTTATTAGAATAAGCCAATAACTACAAACGACACTTTTAATTAATGGACTATTATTAACAAAAGAATTTTTTTAAAATATAAAAAATGCAAATTTCAAAGTCTAAATGATGGAATTTGACCTAAAAACACATGCACTAACTGCTATACAATTGCTCTTGTTCGTTGGGCCATTTTTACATCAAAATAAGCTAACCTATTTCAATGAAGTTAGATCCCGTGCCTCAAGATCCTTCAATACCTTATCTTGTATTTCATCATCTATGAATAAATTAGGTTTGCCTTTTCGATGATTAACACTATTTCAAACTCGAAACACCTTGAAGTAGATGGATTTTGGATTCGAATGACTGAAGGAAAACCTAAGGGTAAGAATGCATTTGACTTTAGTAATGCAGAATCCCTTCGTAGAGTTTGAACTCCTGATATCCCATCGCAATAGAGGTACTTCCAAACAGTGAAGTCCGTCGTCTTTACTTAGTCGATTGATAATCCAACAAGATCAACCCCACAATTATTAGTATCATACGACTGACAATACAAAATGGTTACATGGTATTTTATAAAATTTATCTGATCCAAGTCACTAACAAATAATTTTGCTAAAATTTATATGTGTGTGTGTTTTTTTAGAAGGGATTATTATCTAAGGCTGTGTTTGATAGCAAGGAAATGTGTTCCGCGGAAATAGGTTCATTTCCACTACTTCCGCGGAATTAATTCCTTGGGGGGCCAAGAAAGCTTATTCCATGGAATTACATTAAAAACTAACTATTAACCACGCTTTTAAGTAACTGGGCTCCTATTTCCGTGGAATTAAAAATGTAAACAAACGGCGAAATTTGTATTGTTTCCACGGAACTAACCCATTTCCATGGAATTCAAATGCTATCAAACACAACCTAAATTATAATAGCAAAACGAAAATACACAGTTGACCGTTAGTAGTAGTTGTGTGAAAAACACAAAAACATCTAAAAAATTACACAAAGGAGTTCTACCCACGAGCATATATCACCCACCACCACATACGAAGAGAGATGGCCACCAAAAACCAATAAGTTGATTTATCTGAACCCTTTAGTAAATAAGTAACACAAATTTTTCTAAAAAATATTTTCAAGGGGTAAATTCGTCATTTACGGAAATCTTTTTTGTAATTCACGCAGTGGCAGCTATGTCCGCAGTCCCCACTAATTTCTTGGAGGTAAAATTTAAAGTAAGTAAATGCACAGTGTTAATGAGGCGTTGGCGGGTTATTAAGAGGACGGTATGGTAACTAATATTCCTGGCTGATTTATGACTCCCCCACCTGCCTTCTCTTCAATTTTAGTAGAAATCTGTAGAGAGAGAGAAATGTAGAGAGAGAAAGAAGAAGAACAGAACAGTACAGAACAGTCCCCACACACCCCCACCCACCAACCCTGCAAGGTCTGATCAGCTACTGATGAGAAAGAAATCAGTCGAATCTATTGTTGTTCCTTTTTAAAGTTTCTATTTTTTTTTCTTTATAAGGCCCCATTTTCATTTCCTTCCCTGTAAAAAGATAAAAAGGTGAAGACATTTACACTATCATTCCATGTGTGAATGGAATCTAGAGAGAGAAAGAGGAGAGAGAGAGAGAGAGAGAGAGAGAGAGAGAGAGAGAGAGAAGTTGTGAGGGGGTTTCGTGGGAGAATGTTATTTGTTGAAACATCAACAGACCTCTGCTTGTGAAGGGATTGGTGGATTCTGTGTTTTTTAATTTCAGAAACAAGCTAGCCATGCATCTTCTTTGGTATTATCCCCTCAGCTCTGTTTTTTTTGGTTTATTTTTGCAATTCTGGATAATAAAGTAGGACTATTTATTGTATCTTGATGTGATGTAAATGGGTAAACTTATCACTTCATCAAGTGTATGAAATTCTTCCTGTTTGTCTTGCTTGTTTTAGTAAAATCTAGGGTTCATAACTAGGGTTTCAATTTTGTTTTGGTAGAAATTTTAGAATAAAGTGATTTTCAAATACTATGATTCACATAGTGATTAAGGAAATTATCCTCATAGAAATTCACCCTCTAAATAATCCTCCACTATGTATAAGGGTACAATTGAGGCATTCCCTACAGGGGTATTTGAACCCTCCTCTTTCCCTATAAAGGGGGGATTTTTGGGCTAATTTTTTGTTGACAGCATAACCATTGTAAAGGAAAGATGATTAATAGAGAGAACCCACATTTTATTATACTTGTTTTCTGTGTTAAAAAGTCCAGAGCACCCACTTATGTACTAAAATTGATGGTTTAACTTGGAAAAATTGTAAGATCAGTAAGAGCAACCCTTATCTAGGTTATTTGAGGTAGGAGTTGAAGGGTTTGAGGGAACGCAAGTGTCATAAAAAAATAGGTAGGGACGACATAGTATGGCACAATACTTGCCTTCCGTATTCTAGAGCTTTTTTTTTTTTTTTAGTTAACTGATTCAGGAAATAAGGACCCATTTTTCAACTAATTACAGAACTCACACTATTTCAATATAGAAAAATGTGGGAGGAGGCAAAAAGTGTGTCATGCGGTACAATCGGCAAAGATTATGCCGTGCGGCATACTCTTTGCCTCCTCCCTCAAACTCTTTGCCCATATTCCAAATCTAGGACCGGAGGGAGGGGTTTGGTTATTTGTGGTGCCTATAGTACTTGCCCAAACCTCAAAAAATACTTTTTTTGCTTGTTTAAGGTGTCCATAGCACTTGCCCTAATGACTCTAAGAATTTAATGTACTTTTCCGAATGTATTAAATGAAGTTTTCTTAATTTATTTCTTCCTTGCTTGTCTCAACGATCAATATTTTAGAATTTCAGCTAAATATTGTTGTATGATAATTCTCTTGATCAAAAGAACTCATAGTAAAAGAATTAAATAAGATCTAAATTTTCAGCTAAAAACAATTTATATGATAACTATCTTGATAAAAAGAACTCATAGTCAAAGAATTAAATAAGATCTAAAGATCTAAAGATTCATGTTTTGTTTCCTATATATTTCCACATTTTGCTCTCATTTTTACAAAATAACATAAAAACTATTTGGAGGGGTGCTAACGACAGCCGCACACCCGATCACTAGTGTAGTCACTAGCTTTCTTGGATGCTACGTGCATCAAAGAGAAGATAGTAGGTAACTGCGCTAATGGGTGAGCTAGCATTTTTTTGCAAATTTATAAATTATAAACACTATTTTTACATATCAAACTTCTCTTAAGTTTTTTTTTTTTATAAATGTAACAAACATACATGTATTGTCCAGACTCATGTATCCCCAATGGCTATTATATATGCTCTGTAAAATGTTCTCTTAGGCTTGTTAATTTGTTTTTCTTTTTTGTTTTAGAGAGAAACAACCTCCAATAAGCCCGTAAGGCGTGTAAGTAGAGAGTGAAGCTATTGACAATCAGATAGTTATTGGATGAGAGCACATCCTCTATTCCCATTTGTATGTGTCCGCCATGTATTCACATTTATTTTGACTTGTGGAGTCTGCATGGAGGCGAACCAACAACTGATTATTTTGTAAGATTCTTCTCCTTATCATATAGATCATTTTCATAAAAAAAAACTAATTTATTATAAGACATCTAATGCTATTAAAAGTTGAATGAAAAATAAACCATTCATTATCATCAATTTTTTTTTCGATCGACATTTGATGGGGTTAAAAGTTTTAAAAATGGATGATTTTTTGCGAGAGTGATCTATATAGCAAAGAGAATAATATTATAAAATAATTAGCCGTTGGTTCGATTCAAATCAATGTGGGCACGTGGAGGGTACATGCAAATGGGGACAGAGGATCTGCTCACTTATTTGATGTAATCTTCTGTGCGTATTTCAAGCATAAAAAAGTGCACAGGAGGTTAAGATTTTACTCCTTTAAAAAACTTACAGAATGAGGGTTTGCTCAAAACAATTCAATAAATGGGCTGGTCCCTTAAATTCTACCAATTATATCCTTCACCCCAAACCGAACCCAACCCACGTGAAACCCATATTATGAAACCCATGGCTCATAATATCATTCTTCATGCAATAGATAGTTGCATATGAAATTATGGATTCTGTTTAAAAGCTTGCCTGATCTTCACCTCTGAACTTGGACTCGATCTCCTCCTCCGATAGACTAGTGGAGGGGGTAGAGAGAGGAGGTCTTCGTTTCTCATATTGGAGTGGAGAGGCTAGAGAGAGAAAAGGAAGGAGAAGAGAAAAAAGAGAAGAGAAGACAATGCCCCTCCTCTTTAATTCTCCCCTCTCTCAAAAATTCTAAAGGCAACAATTTTACAGTGTCGATCTGTTCGTCGGAGGAGGAGGTCGATTGTGTGCTCTCTAGCATAGGTACTGTCTTCTTCCCCTCTCCCTCTCCAAAAAAAAAACTCTAGTAGTTCAATTAACAAAGGAGGCAACAGAGTTGTCATCGAAAAAGGAGATCAGAATCCAAGTACGGAGGTGGAGATCAGACTAGGTTTTAAATGGAATCCATAACTTCAAATGCAACTATCTATTGCATAATGAATGCTATTATGTGACATAATAAGTTGCATATGATTTCGTGTGCAATAATTTATTGCATAAGTAATGCTATTATGAGATAGAATAAGTTGTATATGAGATATCTAGTTAATTTTGACAGTGACAGAGGCTTCGTTTCTGGTGTTGGGGTGGAAAGGGTAGAGAGAAAGAGAAGACAAGATAATGGGGTGGGTCAGATGACACCGGTGTGGGATTGAGTATTAACCTAGGGGGTATACAGGGCATAATCGAAAAAAAATGAGGGGACGAGCCTTTTTACTTAATTATTTTGAGCTGACTTGAAAAGAGTGGAATAAGAAGTTCTTTTTCCCTAGAAAAAAAGAGTAATGCTAGGGAGAAGATCTTTGGGGAGTTTTTTTTAGAGGAGATTAATTTTGACGTGGTAACATGAAACATGAACCTTTAAATTTAAGAATTCCATGAAAAAAATGATAATTAACTAGTTTTGCTAGAATAACACCAAAATTTGACACCAAATATTACATCTGATTTTTAAAAGTGGTATGAGGGGCTGAAATGAAATTAATACTTTGTTATGATTGGTTTTCAATCAATAAAATAAGCAGATGTAATCTTTGGTGTCAAAATCTGGTGTCCCTGTGGTATTGCTCAAAGATTAATATACAATTCAAAAACTATTTGTTCCAAATTAAACTCCTCCTAATTAGTTCCTTTTCCTATATACCCATCATGAAACCCGATTTTGGATAAACCTTAGGAGTTTGGATGATTGTTTGTGCACTGTACTGATCTTCTAGTGGGACCCTTTGAATGACAAAGTGGGACCCAAGTCAACTGCATGTGTGTCACTTGTCCAACATCAGTAGGTAGATACTGACATCCTATATAACCTCCAAAGCTATTTTAAGCCAACTTGATGTACTCAATCATTTGAGATTTTGTATATAAATTAAAAAATTGGATACTTGTATCGATTATATCAACATTTGAGCAGCAAGTCTAAACCGTTGGATGGTTCGAACTATCATTTCTTCAATTCTTGAAAATTGTTTAGTACCAGTTGCTACTTGATTTAGACAGACATTTGGTAATTAAAATTAATTATGTTTAATTTTTAAGGTTAGCTTCATTATATTTTGTGTAAATTATAACTCAATTCCTAGAATTTACTTCAATTACATTGCTAAACAATGCAATTAAATAGATTTTTTTTGGAGGTAATTGATTTTCCAGTTTGCTTTGGATTTAAAATACGGACAATTTCTACGTTTAGTTGCAAGAAGTGGCCAAGTTACCCTGTAATTCAATTTAGACGAGGATTTCAATTTTGCAAACCAAATTAACGAACCTTAAAAAAAAAAAAAATTTCCTTTCAGTTCCCACTTATAATAATAAGGTTTAGCATTATCTTTATGTTTATTTTGGTATGTCCTTTTTAGTTTTTCATTTTTTTAGAATTTATGTTATAAAACATGTTTTGATCACAGTGTTAAAAAATGGTTTTCACTTTTCATACTATCTAAATTGAATGAGAAAAAATAAGATTTTTTTCATCAACAACCCCTATTTGGCTATGTTTGTTTTTCTTACTTTGAGCAAGTCTTAATATATTGGGTTTGCTAAACTTTCATTTTTTATTTGGGATTATTCTCAACACACTTCTTCACGTTTGGCCTTTGGGCTTATCACGTATGGGCTTGCTCTAATACCATATTAAATTTATGACCATCTAACTCAAAATCAATTGGCAATGAGTAGAGTAGCCCATGTTCTTTATATATTGGATTTGCTAGGCTTTTATTTCCCATATGAGACTATTTTCAACAATCGTGGCCCAGGCTTAAATATATTTGACATAGAGAAATGTTTTTCCCATAAAAAAACACTATATCATACTTTATTTAAAATTTACTCTTGGCTTAATCTTGTTAGGGAGAGCTCTCTCCTAGGTACGCCTCTGTTAGCACATTTAGTTGATTGCCCTCCTTTTGTAGAGGTTGTAGGATTGAATCTATCGCTGTGGTATTGCCTTAAGTTTGTCCTACATAATAATATTTTAGAGAACTCTGCACAAAAGAAGTATTTGTCAATCGATGGTGAATCTTCTAATGCTTACATGTTGGTCATTTCTCTTCATTTGTAGTGGTGAATTTTCTGCACGGTTCATGGCCTCAACTCTTTATTTGTTGGTGACAAGTTCTTTGCATTGTTCATGATGTACACCTTCTCTCGACCCTGATAGTAATGATGTATTTTAGTGAAGTGTTCTCCTCTCTTCCCTCCTTACTTGCATTTGTAACAGGACAAATGAACCCTGCATAAAGAAAAAAACAAAAAATTTCTGGATGAATTACACCACATTTGCACCCCATCTACATAACATTTTAATAATAGATGTCAAAGAGTAACAGTGTCAGACGGCATCCGTGAATTTAAGTGGAAGCTAGGGAGAAGAAGGCTCTAACTGTAACGTTTTGTGTAAATTTTTTTCCCCCATCTGCCCTAGAACAAGGACATTTATGTACGTATCTATGAATTACAGTTGTAATAATACATTTTGCCATCACATATCTAGTCTTTATTTTTCACTGTTGTTGCTGCTCAGTCTCCTCTGATTGAAAAAGAGACAGAAGCCATGCCTCTGTCACCTCAAATTTGAGTGAAAAAAAAAGAGACAGATGGATGTAAAAATGTTAAGCAAAAGAAGCGATCCAAAGCAGAACAATTGCAATTTTAGAGAGAGAAAGAGGTAGAGAGAGAAAGAGAGAAAGAGAGAGAGAGAAAGAGAGAGAGAGAGAGAGAGAGAGGGGGTATGGAGCACTAGTTGTGGCTTTAACATGTTGTGCAACGCCTTTCCAAAAGGTCCAAGTTCTCTGTTTTTGCTAACAGACCCAAATCATAATCAACATTATTTTAGTCTACTAAAATTTAGAAAAAGAAAAAGGGTTGTAAACTTGCAATAGTAATGGAGATTCTTCTGTCAGCCTTTTCTTGCTGACGTTTTTCTTAGAGAGACTCTGGTCCCACGGACCACGGTGAGCTCTCAGACATGATACTGAAAGAATCATCAGGCCACAATGCCACATTATGACTACGGTGCCCTTGTTAGGTTATAAATTACCACAATTACCCTTATTTCTAGAAATTTTGATAGAAAATTTTACTTCTACCCCACTTTTAATTATTACAACCAATTTATTCTTACACCATGGCCCGGCTTGATATGCAGAAAAAATTTACAGAATGTAAATTACCAAAGTATGGTAGTGATAGTTTGCATGGACAAAGAGGGCCATAGGTATCTTAACTAGCAGAGGAATACCATACCGAGCAGCTGATTTATGAATTTGACTGGGAATAACTGCAGATGCGAATTTTTTCTGCATACCAAGCAGGGCCTATGTCTATATTTTAATATGTGGCGCTCACATAAAGATGTTCTAAAAAATATTATTTGTGAATATGATTTTCTCATCATGGTGATTTGTGATTTGTGAGTCGATGAGTAAGCATTGCTTAATAACGACCGTTATAACGGTTTTGAAATCAAAATTGACATTTGTTTTAAATAAAAAATTGTTTACAACGACTGTACGTTATAACGAAAATAACAACTATTATAATAAAAAATAATAGTTTTGAAATTTTTTTAGAAGTAAAATAAATTATTTTTATATTATTTTAACAAAATAACAGTCGTTATAACTATTATAACGGTAAAAACAACCGTTATATGATATAATCTTTATAGTGATATAACGTAACAATCTAGGGTTGGTACTGTTATACTTAGTGGTTGTTTTTTAAACACTGGATGAGACTCAATGATCTTGAACTTGAACAAGAACACTTGATCAATCGTTCTGAGCATAGTAAACATCTAAATCTAACGACTGCCCTTACTCAATTTATTGATTACGAGGCCCAAACATAACTTCAAAAGTTGGAGGGCTGACTTTAGACTATGAGGTAGCCAAAATGTTTTTTTTTTTGGCTGGTATGTGAATGCATTTTGTTTGGTCGACAAAACCGTCCGTGACACATTGCCAGTCTCAGCTGCTCTCTGCTTACGATTTGGTTGCTCTGTACATGATTAATGTACTATCAATGAACTTAATTAATATGACATACTATGAAAGAAATGGTATTGTAGTAAAAGATCTAAAAATGAAGGGTATATAAAAAATTTTGTGGTCCAACCACCCATTAAACCCGGTAATAAAACCCCAGCTAACAACCTAAGCTATAATAAGCTTGCCAAAACAAGAAAAAATCCAAAAGAATTTAAAAACCCTAGAATGTCTTTGTACCTATTTATAACAACCATGGGATGGGAGAGTACCCCTCCACCTCCCCTCGAGCAGCTCTGCTGTTTGTTGTACTTTGCTTACTGAAAAAGCAAAATCCATGATTCTCCCTACCCACCTCCTCTGATCTTCTACATTCCATCCCATTTTCATCATCTAACCAAAAAAAAAGTTTTAGAGAGAGAAAGAAACAATTTTAGAGAGAGAATAAAGTGATGAGGAGTCGATCATCTTCTTCTTCTTCTTCTTCAAAGCTAGGAGGCAACAAAGGAGGTTCAATGGATCAAATAGAGAAGCTTAAAAAGCTAAAAGAAGAACCTCATCTCTCTGGTGCTTATATCCGTAGCCTTGTCAAACAATTAACCTCTTCAAGAACCAAAGACCCCATCATCAATAACCCAAAACTCCACGAAAGTAGTGCTACTTCAGATGGATCAGATGATCATCATTTACCCCAAAACCTAAATAAAAATTCTGATCAAACCCATCACTCCCAACAACCTCAACAACCTAAAAAACAAGTTAGAAGAAGACTCCATACTAGTAGGCCCTACCAAGAACGGCTTCTGAATATGGCTGAAGCTAGGAGAGAGATTGTTACTGCACTCAAATTTCATAGAGCTGCCATGAAACAAGCCAATGAACAACAACAACAACAACAACAACAACCAATTGAATCTACTCTTCAAAACCCATCTTCACCAACTTTAGAACCAGAACAAGAAATAACCAAATGTAGGAGAAACCCTAGAATTTACCCATCAAACACCACTACCAACAACTGCCCAAATTACCTTGAAAATCTCTCTTACTCATCTTTCTCTTGTCCTACTCCTTCTCTTCCACCTAATCCTTTCTTTTGTGGTTCTTCTTGTTCCCCTATTGCACCAACACTACCCATAATTGATAATCTCAATCTCACCCTCCCTAACCAACCATTAGGGCTAAATCTCAACTTCCATGATTTTAACAATTTGGATACCAGTACTCTTTACTACAACAACAACAACAACAACAACAACAACAACAACAACAACAACAACAACAACAACAACAACCAATTTTCCATCTACTCTTATTCATCTCCATCTTCATCTTCTTTATCTCCTACTCTTGGAAGCATGGAGGAAGCCCATTCTTTCGTTATGTCATCACCGGAAGAACCTCCGTTGATGGCCGACATGACGGACTCGGGTATGATGATGAACGGTGGATTACATCCAATGATGGACGATGATGAAATGGCGGAGATCCGTTCGATTGGAGAACAACACGAGATGGAGTGGAACGATACGTTGAATTTGGTTACGTCGGCGTGGTGGTTTAAGTTCTTGAAGAAAATGGAGATTAGTCCAGATGAGATGAGGAAGAATGAAGCAGGATCAGATCAAGATGATCATCATGGGTTTAATAATTTGTTTGATGAGGTCATGGAGTTCCCAGCTTGGATGAATGCTAATAATGAGAGCAGCTGCTTTTTGCAACAGCATTTGGATGATTACTATTCAGAGGACTTCTTGCAAGAACCTGCCTTACCTTGGTAAGAATTATTCTTATTTTTTTGATCAGGTGGTAATTAAGAATTATTCAAAGCAAATTTAGCTTTATCCGGGAACCAAATTGGAAACGATTTTCCCAATTCTGGTTCCACATATTTTTGTACCAAAACCAGAAACACTAGAAACCGGAATACTAATTCTATTCCAGTTCAGGGATTCCACTTAAAAATATTATTTTTTTCCATTTGATTTTTCTATCGTTCTTAACATATCTTCCATATACCGATAGAAAAAAAAAAAACATTTCTTCCATATACTTAGAATTAAGTATTCAAAAATAGGAACCGAATTACCCTAGAACCGACCAAAATTCAGAATCAATTATTTCAGTTCTGGTTTCACCCATTTGAGTACATGATTCAGAACCAACAAGTATTAGAACCAACTTATTTAATAAGTTCCTGTTCTGGGTTGTTCAATAGCTTAATCGGGCCGGTTCGTCCGGACCCCTAATTCAGATCGTATCCTTCCCGGTGTGAAGTGCATGAGTTGCCCTCCATCTGTTTATAACTAGTAGCTAGAGCATTTTAAAAGCCCAGCCCAACCCATAAGCCTGTATATTCTAGCTTTTAATCATGCCAAGTTCCAAGTAACATTTGCTGGGCCATTAAAGCCCATTTGACTTCAAAACCCAGCCGTTTCGATTTTCTTGCTTGCCAGTGAAGCAAAAGAAAATGGGAAGCACCCCAAAAATTTCGAATTGGTTCGACATTGCTTAACTCCCAAAGCCCACTACCATGTCTTTGGTTCCCGCTAATATAATTTTCCAATAAAATTTATTATGATCAATGCGATTTTTAGATATTTTTGAATTTTGATAACATTATTAATGGTGTTTTTTTTTTCAGCATGGATATTGGAGAAATTGACGGGATGGACGGCGAGTGGTTAGCCTAAGTCGGGTTTTGATTATTTTTGTTATCAAATCTTTGGCTTCTTTTTTTTTTTTCATGTTTTTTATCTTTTTAAAAGGAAAACATGAATCCTAATAAAGTTTTATTAGCCGGCAAAAGAAGAAGAATAATGTAGGATGAAAGGAGATTAATGTTGAAGTCTCCTTAATTTTGATTCAATTATCTATCAGTCAATTTTTATGCCCTCTCATTTTTATTTATTTTTTATTTCGTGGTTGGTCCATCAATTAAATTTCCCTCAAATTATCAAAAAAAAAAAAA
>MVGT01001388.1:477179-550796 GCA_002174775.1 Macleaya cordata | reverse complement strand
GCAGTGGTACTTTCTGTATTACGTCCTTGCATTTTACTTGTAACACTATTCTGTGATTAACAGTTTAACACCTCTCTCACCAAAGGAGAAATACAACTTTAATAATTAATCATATAATCATCTTATTTCTTACAAAAAGTTTGAACCCCTGTCCTTACATGTAATTATTTTAAAAAAGTACACACTTTTAATGAAATTTCCACCCCCACCCCCCATAACAAAAAAATAAAAATAAATTATCAAATTAATTTACCCTTAATTTGACCCCAAACCCCATGCTTAATTTTACTATCAAGCAATTAATTATTTAGTTTCTTTTAACCCAATTAAGATATCTATAAATATAATTAAATCATGTATATATGAAATCCTCTTATTTTTCTTCTTCATAGTCTTGGTTATTATAAGCACTGAATGCTTCCAAAAACCAGTTCTTCTTTCTCCAAGTACTCCATCCCATCTCCTCACATATCTCATCACTGTGGTTGATGCTAAAAGTAGAAATGCAGTGTCTCTTGTAAAACCTTGTGGTTCTCTTTGTTACTTCGATCTCTTTCGCTACTTGTTCAAGCATTTTTTCGACCGCTGGAAGTTTGAATTGATCGTCGAGTGCTCGTGACAACCATTTGCATCGTAATTCAGCCGAGTGCAGGTTCGATACGCTTTCGAGATATCCGACAAATGCCATCCCTGGGATTAAAGGATGAATTGTACCCCTGAAATATTATAGAAAACTTAATTAGTTTAATCAAAAAATCCATTCATTTTATCATGTAGAGAGTAAAATTACTTGAATTTTTAATTTTTTCCTGAAATTAGAGGTAGATCCCGCATTTTTTATTAATTCGAAATGGATCCCTTGACCCAAATTGACTTGACCGTTATATTTTCAATTAAAAGTCCAAAATGCCTTTTTGTGCCAAGACTTAGGGATCAAAAGTGGGGTGCAAGTAAACTTCCCAAAAAAGGACTTTTCCTTGAAAATTTAATGGTCAAATATGTTGGATTTTGGTCAATGACGGTCTTCATGGGTCAAACTGACCATGTCTAATTAGAAAATAACAAAGAACCTATCTCTAATTTTAGAAAAAGATTAAGGACCCATGTCGAAATTACTCTTAATAAATTAAGGGTTGATAAAAATCAATCTAATTAAGTTAATTATAGACCTGTATAATGGCATGATGCCTGAAGTGTCCTCTACCAAACTGCGAAAGGGCTCAGGTAATAAAGACTTGAGTTTTTTCTTGCCATCAAAACCAGTTGCAAGAACAACAACATCAGCTTCCAACCTAGTTTTGTCTTCCAATTCAATTCCTCCACTCCAAAAACTCCATTTTGATGTTCTTTTAAACAAAATCCTTCCTTCATCAGCCTCTGTAAAGAAGTTTTCAGGCAAGATAGCCATTTGACAAGATGCATAATCCTCCTCAAATGGGTGATCCGGTTTCAATCCATACTTGACCAAAGGAAGCTTCCATGCCAAATAGGACTCGATAAATTTCGACATGCCTTTTCTCTGTCAATATATACACATTTTGACATACAATTTTAGTACGAATATATAACAACCATTTACTCTAAAAAATCGGACTTTTACAATAAGAATATGCCAGTTTAATAACAAGTACACTTATATTCACCAATAATAACTATGTACTTGCATATCAATTGTTTCGTTTTGACGATCAGAATAACATAGCAACTGATGTGTACATGTTGGAAAGGGTGAGAAGAGATGTTATTTACCAATGGAGATAAAAAGAGGCAAAGCAGAGCTTTCAACAAGCTTTGGTTAGGCCTCTCATGGAGGAATTGTGAGAACCTTGTTGAATAGAATAAGAAAAAGGGTAAGCCCCAAATCCAGTAAGAAGGAACAGTCCAATGCAAGGTCCTTATCACCATGGTGCAAGGTTGTCCATCTGGACCTTCATTTAAAAAAATCCAACCAACACCACCAAATCTGAGTCAATATCATAATTAAACAAAATCCAAGCCTCTTAAATAAAAAGTACAAGTCAATATATAACAAGGTCATAGAAATTGCACATGTTCTTTAATATTGACTTCAAATTAAGTATATGTTTCCTGTTTTTTTTTTTTTTTTTCAATCCTGTTCATGATCTTTCAATGGAACTTTTGTTTATATCCCAAATGCCACAAAATAAATTATTGTTAATGCGAGTGCATAAAAAAGAGAAATACATGAGTGAAAACTAGGTCATATAAAAGTTGATCTTTGGGGTTCTATTTTTAATGGTCTAGATTTATGTACTTGATGGGCCATGCATAAGACTTCTTCTTATTCAACACACAAGTAATACAAAAAGGGAAAAAAAAAAAACTAAACCAATTAAGTCAACTAATTTGATGGATAAAGACTTCTCTAATTTAATTTAATTTCTACTCATAAAAGATTTTGATTCTCTGTCAATTTGCATAGTTAAGCCTTTTTGTTTCTAAAATTAGTAAACAACAACTACTATTTATTGTCCTTTTGGTTTCCTTTGGGTCCTACACTTATGCTCCCTTCTTAGAATCTTTTCTGGTCTAATTAACATATAATTAATTATACTTTGTGTGAAATTGAAGTTTGAACTTTGAAAACTCTGTTTGGTCAACAAGTCAAACTTAAGTAAATCGATTCTTCTCTTCAACTTTCAACAATCAGAATCAGTGAAAAATTTCTAAGAGAATCAGAACAATTTAAAACCCTAAACCATGCAAATTCTTCTGGTGGTGACTAAGGTACAACAGATAAAAAGAAAGAACATACAATATATGTATTATATTAGTCTTAATTAACATACTAATTAATATGGTTATATAATATATAGTTTTTTTTTTTTATAACTTTTGGTCCTTTTACTATAGTGAGAAATACAACACAATTTTTAATATGTTAAATCTAATTAACCTAACACTTTAATTAAACTCTTGGTTCAATAAGATCATTTTATAAAATTATGTTGAATATTTCTTATATATTACAACATGTTATAGGATGTTATATATGGGTAAAAATTAATGCATGTCTTAAATATTCCTTCCTAATTAACTCTTACTAATTCACCAAAATAAAGAAAAAAGTTAACTAATTAATAAGTTCTATATATGTGTGTGTATATATATATATATACCTTGGTTAGCCTCTGCACATTCAACAGCCAAGTCGATAGCTGATTTCTTGTAACCAATGACTACAACCTTTTTCCCTTTAAGTAGTTGATTTCTTTCTTCCTCATCGAGTTTGCAGTAATCGAGCGTATGCAAAACCTTTCCATTGAAAACCTCGGGCCCTTTATGGCTTGGAAAGACCGGCATTCTCGGTATGTCACCATACTTCCCAATACACACAACCAGATACTCAAATGCATACCACTGTAAATTAATAAGAAAAAAAAAGTAAATATATAGATAACCAACAGTAAGTGAAAATTTTAGGGTTTTACTCATAGTTATTAACCACTTCATGAGCATGATTCTATACTTATTAAATTCACAATTGATGGAGATCAAAAAGTCAACCATTATTGGAAATTAATATTTGATAATATATAATCAAAGATTTTTTGGAGATGTTTATGTTGAATTTTTCAGTTAATTTCAAAACTCCTTCTTAATTAATTCCCATGCAACATATTAAACTTTTTGATTTCTCTGCATAGTAACACAAGACAGAAAGTCAACTATTGCAGGAGGATATGTGGGTACATGCAGAGAGATAGATAGATAGATAGATAGATAGATAGAGAGAGAGAGAGAGAGAGAGAGAGAGAGAGAGAGAGAGATGGAACCTCTCTTGGCCGGCGGTATCCCAAATCTGAGCCTTAACGACCTTATCATCAACATGAATGCTCCGAGTAGCGAATTCAACACCAATGGTGGATTTGGATTCAAGACTGAATTCATTTCTGGNAGAGAGAGAGAGAGAGAGAGAGAGAGAGAGAGAGAGAGAGAGTTGCAATATTTGCCCTAAAAACATGCATAAAATTTGTTCATGAATTTTACTGCACCTCAATAAATATGGTTGGCTTTAATTCGTTCAGAAAAACAAAAACAAACAAAAACAAAAAAATTCCATATTTTTGATAAAATTTTCATATTAAACACGGCTGATTTTAGTGAAATTTCTGTTCAAAAGAAAAAAAACAGGGTATTTTGGTCAAACCAAAGTTTAATCAAAACGTCATTTCATGCATGGTTCGCCAACCTGAAAATTTCGAAGTATTAGAAGGGAAAAAACCCTAGAAAAACCAAAGAAACTTAACAAAGCTTGAATATATATATATTCATCAAAAAGGGTATTTAGTAATTAAAGAATAGACGACCTGAATGGTCTCAGATTGGTTGCTCTGAACAGCAACCTCCCAAACCGGGTGACCGGTCAGTAGAGTTCCATTCTCTACCGGTTTCTGATCGTATCGGTAGGCCGCAGCGGTTCCATGGTCACCGCCAACGAACCGGAATTCCACCACCTTTGAATTGAACTTGACGTACTTCAACACGTCAAAATGAGTAGCATAGTTATGAACGTAATCCACGATCTCAACACTAGAAGGAAAGTTGGAGTTATCTCTTTCAGGCCATGGATAATCGGAGAACTCGTAATCGCATCGAGGGGTTTGAAGTTTTGTCGACTTATATGAACAATGTCTCCAAACACCCCCGATAGAATCGGTAGCCTCGAAAACTATAGGGTGGTAACGCTTAAGTTGTTTCGCCGCTGCGATACCACTTATGCCTGCACCAATGATGCCAACTTTGGAAACTCGAATAGTGTTCTTCTTATTGCTTTCCATGGCGATAGCTAGATGGGTTTTCTTGGATAAACTCAAAAAATGGATGCTACGAACGGCGAGATAAAAGAGATCGAGGTGTGACAGACAATGTCCTTAACAATAGATTTGGCCCGATCACTCTTAGCGTACTATAGTGATAGGTTTCAATGAGATTTTTTGAGAAAACTTGTAAAATGGCTGCTAAAAAATGACAAGAAACTCTCTCTCAAAAAAAATGACAAGAAACTAGAGATTATCAAGGGGGTTGACAGTTTTTTTCTTTTGGTTTTTTTGAAAGGGGTAGAGATAGGGTTTCAGTTATGGATGAAAAAACAGAGATGATTAAGGATGCAGAGCTTAAATAGGTATTAGTTGAGAGATGGGTTTCAACAGTTGATGAAGCTAGGGCAAGAGAATGTAAGTATGTTTGGAGCAGGGCTTAATTAGCTAGGTATATATATTTGAGAGATGGGTTTGTGATGGTGATAAAAGAGAGCAACATGTCATGGGTATTTATAGGGGAAATCATAGATGAGGGCTTATTGGGGGTAGACCTTTTCATTTTGTGAATTTCTTGTTTTTTTTTCTTTTTTTTTTTTTATAAAGTTGGTAGATTCTAAGCAATTAGTAGTTTTAGTCAAAGGCGTGGTTTTGTTATCAGGAGGAATGGATCATATAGTCTATGGTTTTGGGTAGGTACCCAATTTGGTACCTCCCTTGGGTTCCACGTGTCAAACTGGTTTTGGCCCCACAAACTTAGAAGTAAGACTTTTATAAATGATTACACATTACAATTAATTTGATTGGGAAAAAGTACGTACGTAAGAGAAACCCATTTTATTATAAGCATAAAAAGTAAGAATCAATTATAGATGATTACACATTCGAGATATGTTGGTAAAATTTAATTTTAAGCATTTAATTTGTTATTAAATTTTAAGATTTTAGCATTAATTAATAATTAAGTATTGAATTACAAGGGTAATCAATCAAGACTTTTGTAGATTTTCATGGAGTTTGAAGGATTATGACAGAGTCTATAGATATTATTGCAGACTCCTACAGATTCTAAAGAATTTTGTGTCCACTGATATTTGCAAACTCCTCCTGCATAGTCGTCCAGAGTCTAACTAAAAGATTATAGTGGATAAATTATTGAGAAATATTTTTTCATGGAATATTATTATGATTATTTGTAATTATTAATTATTATATTTATAATAATAAAAAATAATTAATAATAAAAATAAATAATAGTTACTTGTATTTTTAATTAAGTGTTAATTTATATAATATATATTTAATAATTAATCATTTGATTATTATTTTTTATTATAATTATTAGTATGTATTGTTGTATTATTATTTTAGTATGTACGGCGATGGTGAGGTGAATGTGGTGGTGGTAGAGAGATAGAGAAATGTGAAGTTTACCAAAACTCACCTATTTTGGTCAGATTTCACATAAGCTAATATACACCCAAGAGTCTTTCAAAGTCCATAAAATAGATAAATCCAAGAAAGTATGGAGTTTAAAATCTTGAACCAAGGCATGTGCAACACTTTTAAACTCTTGAACCAATAACATGGGCATGCGACAAGATTCTTTCAAAGTCTTGAATTATTAACATGGGGATTAGCAAGACTCTTTCAATGTCCATAACCAATAACAGCTGATTTTACAAGTCCGTAGACATTGGCAAGACTCTTTCAAAGTTTTGAATCAATAACATGGGTATTTGCTAAACTCGTTCAAAGTCCATAACCAGTATCATTAACATCTAATTTCACAAGTCCAAGTTCAAAGACATTGGCAAGATTCTTTCAAAGTCCTGATTCAGTAACATGGGCTTTGGCAAGACTCCCTCAAACTCTTGAACCAATAACACAAATATTTACAAGACTCCTTCAAAGTCTATAACCAATAATACTTGATTTCACAAATTATACTTAAATGGGATATGGATGCTTGGTTCAACAATATTACAGTTCTGGCCTGCTAATGTTTTTTTTAAAACAACATATTGAGAATAGTCCTACATGAGAAAATGAAAACCTTGCAATCTAATATATAAAGATCCTAAGCTACTTCACTCATTGCCAATTAGTTTTAAACTAGCCCCTATATCCCGTGCAAGGCACGGGGCTTCTATTAAAAAAAAAATTGAATTTTTTATTAGATAATTAGAAAATTAGTTGCTTTAGATTGGACCATATGTTTATAATGTAGGTTTTTTTAACCCACACCTAAGAGAGGGTTTTGTTAACCTAATAATATATAATAGATTGGGCCGTATGTTTATAATGTAGGTTTTTTAACCCACACCTAAGAGAGAGGGTTTTGTTAACCTAAGGCTTCTTCTATAGTATATTATAATAGATAATAGATAGATTGGATGCCTAAAACTTAATATGGTATTAAAGTAGGCCTACGCATGATAGGCTTAAAAAGCCATGTGTGTCGAGCCACTCCACACATTACCAATATATTCAAATGAATTAGATTAAATAAACAAGATTTTTTTAATTTATTTTTTTCTAGTAAAAACGTAAATCTTTATTGAGGAAATCTAAAATCTGCAGTACTGACAAGGTACCATATAGTTTTACTGCTTTTGTATTTCATGTATTTTATTTTTAGCAAGTCAATTCAAACTTTTATTTATTAATAATATTCAGCAAGTCAATGCCTTAATTAATTAATTTTAGTTTTACAAACTACAAGTAAGTTTGATTTAGTTGGAGCTCAAACTGATTCCTCTCTAATAGCATGAAAGAGTCTTTTAAAAAAAAAAAAAAANAATCCAAAAAATAAAATTGTTCCGCGTGGTGCGCGAACATTGAGTAGCTTCACGCGTACTCCCTGAATACAACTAATTAATTTTAATTAGTTGAATTAGGATTTTTGGATCCCTAATTTGCAATTTGAACCAAATCAGGGCAGGCCTGGTTTAAATTTAATTTAATATATTAAATTTAATTTCTTTCAATTAGTTTTCTTTTTTTCTTTTTATTTTTTTTAGGATCTTCATTATTTTGCTTATTTAACGACATAAAATAAAGGGTTAATTAGTCTAAGGGTCCATATAATATTAGAAATTAGCGTTTGGGTCCTACGAAAGACCAACTTTGAGTTTGGGTCCTGGATTGACGGTTGACCCAGTTGACCCTCTAAAAACTGACGGAAATCTATAAAATGACGAGAATACCCTTTAACAGGACCCAAACACTAATTATGAATTATCAATAGGACCTAAAATCAATTTTTTTGTTGGTGGATCTGAAGTTAGAAACAGTCGAACTATTGTAATTTTACAAAAGCTACCCATGATTCGAGATCTACTCGACCTTAATCTTTATGCTCTGGGTGAGGAAGAAACCATTAATGACGACATGGATTTTAAGCCGTGGTGGATTGGAACCAACCACAAATATGAGCCACTTGTGGGTTTGATCTCTAACTTAGAATTCATACTGATCCAATTTATAGTTCCTATGAAGATGCAAGAATGTACAGACAAGTTGATAGAGATTTTATTTCATTAATTCTTTACAGATTCAAAGATAATCCTACAAAGGTAATAGTTATATTTTCAAACACAAAAATAAAAAAATTAATTTTAGGTCCTACTGATAATTCATAATTAGTGTTTGGGTCCCGTTAAAGGGTATTCTCGTTATTTTATAGATTTCCGTCAGTTTTTAGATGGTCAACTGGGTCAACCATCAATCCAGGACCCAAACTCAAAGCTGGTCTTTCGTAGGACCCTAACGCTAATTTCTAATATTATATGAGACCTTTAGACTAATTAACGATAAAATAAATTACATGTACTCTCATAGTCTTTTGGTTCACACAGCTCTCTGTACAGTGATACTCTGTATTTTTAAACTATATATGGTCTTCTTTCTTTGGTTTTAGGGTTTTTTTAAAACAAACGGGGGGTCGAAGCTAGAATCAACATTAACAACACAGAGAACAACTTTAGCACCGAAAGTAGAAAATTGGAAAGAAACGTGTACCATTATTCAATAAGAATCAAGATGAAGCAAATGCGTCATAAAAAAAAATCCAATTAATAAAACATTGGAGAATCAACCAAGAACGAACAGTCTTCCAATAATTTTTTCGTATAGTCTTTCAAAAATGAACAGAGATCCCAACCACTACACTGGAGTTGCTAAAGCAATAAAGCTAAAGTCTTCGATAAAAGGGGTCCTACTCTGTTGGAGTCAACTGAAATGAGTTTTAGGTAGACCCATAAGATTTTGAGGACTGCTCTGCTCTGCTCTGCTCTGGTGATCATGAAAATCTTTAATCAATCAAATTAGTATACTGGTTTTAATTATATATGTACGTGTCAAGGTGGATGCCAAATGAATGATCCAAAAATGCCTCATTATTTTACTAAAAATGATTTTGTTCTTATGTTTTTAAAGTAGATAGCTAGGGATGAACAAATTATTAAATTAAAGAATTTATGACCCACAAATTAATGTAGTTGACGTAATTATATTTGTTCATGCATTAAATCAAATAAAATGCCATGCTTGTCGTTAGCCTAATTGGATCCATGTGATAATAATATACTTTTTTTTTCTTTTTTAGGAACAAAAATTAAGGGTCTCCTATCCCCACGTAGGTCGCCTAAAAGGGAATAAGCCGCCATTGACATATGTGTTAAAGTAATTTAATTTTATTTCAAAAAACAATAAAAAAATAAACTTAATTTTAGTTAGTTCTATTTAGAGTTAATTAGAAGATCGAAAATTACTAAGGGTGTGCTTGGATGAATCACAATATTTCATTATGACAAAATAATTGCACCCCATGGAAACCCCACATTTTTTGGGCTCCATATGGAGATGATTCAGGGATTAATTTTTGGAGAAGATACCACAGAGGTTGGTGTTCAAGTGGCGCTTGGCTTACTCCTAAGTGGTTTGGTAGGAAGTAGGTCCTGGGGTCGAATCCTGCAATTGGAAGCGCTTAGGATTATTTCTGACCACTTGTTGAGTGTCCACTAGTGCCTTCTGTGGGACTGGGTTAGGCTATGACTAAACCGGCTTGATGGATTGCTTGCGATACCCAGTCTAGGGGTCCTTCTGCTATTGGTTCCTAGTGGTGTAGGTGCTACTATGGTAAGGCCCAAATAGGGAAGCTACTTCTGGTCGCCCCTACCTTTTTTGCTTAAAAAAAAGATTTTTAGAGAAGATGTTATCTTCTTTCTAAATATAACTTTGTCAAAAGATAATAAAAAATTAACAGTAAAAAAAGTGTAAAATATGCCAAATTTTTAAGGGTTGATTTGACTCTTTCTACAAGTTCAAGCATTTGAAAATTGCTAAATGTCCAAAAAAATAAATTTTGTTCAAATGCGTGATCCCACGAGACCACGATCCCTGTGAATTTAGGCGTCACATCATGAATAATTGTAGGGCCTCCATGGATGCACAAAAGCCGTAGATCAGACATTTTGTCCCTCCCAACTGAATTGCTTTTCAGGGGTTTAGAGTTGTGAACAACTATAATATTGACATTTCAGGGGTTTAGAGTTGTGAACAACTATAATATTGACAACTCTTTCAACGCTAACAAAAATATTCTACAGTCATCAAAATGCACCCTAAATGGTAATTAAAATGTTGATCTCAAAGACTGTAATTAATAATCAAAATTTTATCCTCCAATACATTGATTGTAACATTAATTTAAACTACCAAGAAAACTATATATGTACATGTCAAGATTCCAAACAGAAATTAGCAGCCTCGGGGTGTCTGCAGCAACTGTGACTACTTGATTTTGTTTTTGATGAGACAGTAACAGTGACTACTCATCATAAGACCATAATCGAGAATGGAATAAAGTTAAGAGTAGATTATTCTTTAATTCCCTCATGCATGAATCTCTCTCTCTCTCTCTCTCTCTCTCTCTCTCTCTCTCTGTTTCTAAGAGACAGAGCAGATAATCAAGGAAGCATCTAGGAAGGAAAGAATTAATCTCTCTTTCTCTCTCTCTCTCTCTAAAACTCACTTTCTCTCTCTAGATCTCTCTCAAAGATGCAGCATGAAGGAAGCATCGAAGAAGGGAAGAAGCAACTTCTATGAAACGAGTGACAGTTGAATCAAAATGAACTAATGCTGTATAGTTGAATGAATGTATTAAAAGTAACTTTAAGGATGGAATGAAAACAAATTAATATAAAAGATTAGTAGTATTACTAGTACAAGCGGGATTACAGGAAAATCAAAGTCTTGTTCTTCAATTCTATCTAGCTGTGACTAACACATATTCATGTCTCTTTTTGAATCAAACTTAATTTTCATGATTGAACCTTACTTTATTGTCTAAAGTTATTGGATTCTATATATATATATATGAGACCCATTCCAAGAAACACAAATTAAGACGGGACAAGAAAGAAATTTAAGTTGGTTACATGCAAGGAAATCTCTCTCCCTCTAAATATTTCGGTTTTTTTTGTTAAGGAGAGAGAGAGAGAGAGTTTTTAGAGAGAGAGAGAGAGAGTTTTTGATGAATACTTCCTCTCATCTTCTCTGAGCTTTCTTGGATCCTTACATTAACTGTTGACTCAATTATGGCACATGTCATAAACATGTACCCTTTTACCATATATCACAATTTTTTTTTTAAAAAGGCATATATCACAGTTCTAAAATGCTTTTGGGCGCCTTCAATCCCCCATTTATTGTAATTTGTGTAGTTCTTACAATACACATATGTTAGATTAGAAGCACCACCTCAATCTGTTTAGATGGACAAATGAAATGTCCGGTTCCAATAGCACTTCTGATCACAATATTAATCCATTAAAAGTTAAAACACTGCATGTGTAATTATGTATGTATAGTAATATAGCAGCTAGCTTTTTCCTTATACGGATTCTAGAATAATGTTAGATGCATGTACCACATATTTAATTCCTCATTGACCAATTAGACGTGTACATGCCATGTTAACTGCCACATCCATGATTAAAGTTTTGTTTCTCGAGAGATAAATTTATTTTTACGAGATAAATAATTAGATGGTAACAAGAATTGAACCCAGATCTAAAATGTCAACAACGACAGATATTTCTAGTCAAGCTAGTTGGTACATAATTAAAGTTTTTAATCTTGTGATGGCTCCCATGTATGGCAAATAATGTCATCTGAGACGTCACATATATGGTCAGCTAATGTGATACCTTAACGCTTTAGCTTGACTGATCAAGCATGAATATAGAATCAATACGTGCAAATTCTACCATTCAACATACTTTTTTTAAGTTGGCAAATACCTTTATTAGTCATGACCGTGCTACACCTATATCAACGACTACTCCAATTGCTATCGCCATTTTATGAGGGTAGCACGATCAAATTGCAATGGGCATAAATCCCTACCTAAAATCTCCGTATAAACAAACTATTAGTCAATTCTGATTATAGCCCCAAAAGTAGGACAATTAGGTTAATTCTGGGTCAGATAAATGTACTTCTAGATTAGGATATCGGACATTGAACGTTATCTAAAACGAAATCAAAACCCTAATTTCGGGTCTAAATTCTCAAATGTGAATTTCTATCGTTCTTTCCATATCTCATACCTAAAATGGAACTTACAAAAACAGAGTCTATATTTTTGTGGGTCAGAGTCGGCGTCAAGTAACTGTACAAACAAATAACTCTGACATTAAAGTTTTGTTGGGCCTACATTGTACCAAATATTGAAGACATTGAATCTGTGAAGAGTAATACTTCAGTGTGATTAGTAATGCTTTATGTACACTAAGCTGAACATTGATTTCATATAGAAGTGTGAAATTCACAATGAATGTGCAAGATTTGAAAAGTGCCCAATTTGAATTTACGCATCCCATCGTCTATTTAAATTGTTGTACAGTTTGGTTTTTTTCGAAATGTCAAATTTATTGCTAAGGGGACCAACGTCCAATTATAGGGGTGTTAACCGGTGGATTCCAGTCCCATTCTTAAACTATCCATATTTGGAACTTACTATTAAACTCGGTTCTGGTTTTTATCAGTTTCAGTTCTGGTACCAAAATAAGTGGAATTAGAATCGGAACCTAATAAAATACCGAGTACCTGTCGGGTATTGGGTATATCTGTTTCCAAATGATCGTAAGTTGAAATCTTTCAACCAAAATCAAGGTTTTTTCCATTAATATATAACATAAAACATGATTGGAAATCTAAAGAAGGCTGAAGTTGCTTGTACAGTTTGTTGTACTAATACCATTTTCCTAAAATTTGTGTTACTAGGGTTATTTAATTTGGAGTTGGGGTCGTACGATACAAAATTTTGACACAAGATTTAAACATTTTATATTCATTGTTAGATGCAATCATCAAATTGTTTAAAATCTATTAATATGTGAGCTTTATCACTGTCTAAATTTAAGAACTAATTCTTTTTTTTTTTTTAATAAAAACAGAGGGAGCGAGATTCAATTTGCGTTATTGAGAATCCCAACTAGATTGGCATCCCATGGAACACTCTTCATCAACCCAACAATAAATAAAAAGTATTTAAATCCTGTGTCAAAATGTTATGCCCAGGAACCTGACCATTTAACTTGACACTCCATTTTTTAATAGGATTATATATGGGTGTTGGTCAGTCACGATACTTTTTTTTTTTTTTTGATAGTGGGACTATTACCCGAGTTACATAGCTTTGAAACACCGCAAGTGGGTGAGGACTGAGCACATAACTGCCACAAACATACGAAAGACAAAGAGAAGTTGCCCCATAATAGCGAAGAGAAAGTCGCCTAGTAACGGCGAAGAGAACACCCCAAATGGGTACCTACACATACATACATCTATATAGATACTAGATAGAAATTACATGGGTCTCACTCAATGGTAAAACAACAGCCAAGGAGTTTTGAACCCAAGACCTCCATGTTATAAGGAGGGATGTCAACCACCAGAGCAAGTGGTTGTTGGCTGGTCAGTCACGACACTTTGTTTTAGGCTTTTAGCTGCCACATTATATTAGCGGGCACAAAAGACTTGGTGGCGGCTCCAAACTTAACTAGGGAATGTTAAACCAATTCGAGACCACCACCAAACTTTAGGGGCGCCCTTTTAAAATGGATAATGCTATACTTACAACAGAATCCTACAGAAAATCTGCAGAATTGAAATCTAACGGTACTGTGTATTCACACATCCTCGTAATTTGCGTCATATACCTTTGTGATTTGCATTAAACCCAAAATAATTCTTTTCTGCAAATTATTCTGTAGGTTTTTCGGTAACCCTAGCACTATAGTTTTAAAATAAAAGTCCAAACACGTGGCCTGAGAGAGTTTAATTTAGGCCCATTAAGTTGAAGACTGAGTGGCTTTATGGTGTTTTCAGCCCATAACCTATTTTTTGTGTTTTAAGTTTGGTAAGGCCTTAATCAACTTGGACCGTGATCGGGTTCTGGATCTTTTCGGTTCTACTGGCTTAAGTTTTGTAACCTGTATTAACTTCGAACCATTGTGACGTACCAATTTATCTATAAGTTCGAGATCTTGTTTACTATCTTCAACTTATTACTCGACTCGATGATGATATGTTTGTTTTCAGCATTCATTTTCGGATCCGATCATATAATTAAACAGGTTCTAGGTCCTGAGCTTGAACCAGGATGTCCCAGAACCATTAATCATCGTGTCAACGTACATTAATCTGGTCATGACCATTGGGTGTTCCTTCACTGCATGTATTTTTTTTATGAGGTTCCCCAACTGCATGCTTTTTTTTTCTTTTTGTTTTTTTTTTTCGGAAAATGAGTAGGATGCCCTTGCATGGGAAAAAAATTGAAGTAGAGGACATGCTTTTTTTTCATGTAAGGACAGTCCTCGGCACACGTTAGCGCGATGTAAAAAGACGAAAAACCCATCTGTTGAATAATGACGGTGCACGTTAGCAAATCCCAATTAATGAATTTTAACATAAAAATGACCATAACTTTCAAAATATAAATCGGATTTGAACAAAATTTATATCGTTGGAAAGCATTTTTCAAGATCTTTAAAACAAGATCACACATGAATACCAAATTAAAAAAAAAAAAATCCAGAAAAAACCTATTTACCAAGCTTAAAAACAATGCAAATTATAGTTTGCATTGTTTAAAATATAATTTTAAACAAAAGTATTTAAAATAGCTGATGCAAATTCGTTTTTTACTATGCAAATTATAGTTTGCATTGTTTAAAATGTAACTTTTTAGCTTTTTTCTTATTCAATCTAGTTGCATAGAGACTTAGAGAAGTGCATATGCTCAAAACTACTTAAAATAGCTGATGCAAATTACAATTTGCATCGTTTTTTACTATGCAAATTATAGTTTGCATTGTTTAAAATGTAAGTTTTTTAACTTTTTTCTTATTCAATCTAGTTGCATAGAGACTTAGAGAAGTGTAGATGCTCAAAAGTATTTAAAATAGCTGATGCAAATTACAATTTGCATCGTTTTTTACTATGCAAATTATAGTTTGCATTGTTTAAAATGTAATTTTTTTAACTTTTTTCTTATTCAATCTAGTTGCATAGAGACTTAAAGAAGTGTAGATGCTCAAAAGTGTTTAAAATAGCTGATGCAAATTACAATTTGCATCGTTTTTTACTATGCAATCTATAGTTTGCATTGTCTAAAATGTAATTTTTTAGCTTTTTTCTTATTCAATCTGGTTGCATAGAGACTTAGAGAAGTGCATATGCTCAAAACTACTTAAAATAGCTGATGCAAATTATAATTTGCATCGTTTTTTACTATGCAATCTATAGTTTGCATAACCGTTTTTATTATACAAGCAGTTATGGGTTTTCATAGTCTAATTACGAAAATTTTTTTTTTTTTGAATTTAGTATTGTTGTCTGGTCTCATTTTAAAGATCTTGAAAAATGCTTTCCAAAAATATAAATTTGGCAAATATCTAATTTGTAGATTAAAAGTTATAGCATTTTTAATTTTAAAAAAACTTATTTTCTCTCTCTGCCACGTCATCGGTCAATACAAGCAAAAACAGTTAGAAATATACGTGGTTAGCAAAGAGAAGGGTAGTTTAGGTACCAAAATTTTAGAGTTTTAAAATAAAAGAAGGAATTAACTCCTTTCCTTATAAAACGTTAAAAAGTAGGGATTAGACTTATAAAACAAAAATTGCTTGTCCTCTACTTGAAACTTTTATAAAAGGAGGGCTTTCAGCCCAATATTGTTTTTTTTTTTTTGTACAAGGGACTATTGCCCGAATTACAATGCCAAGGCTAAGATACACCTCTTAGATGCTAATCACTAGCAATGGGTGTGTAAGAAGCATATAGACACACCAAAATCATCAAAAGAGTCGCCACCACGGACGAAGAGAATTCGTTACTACGAACAAATAGAGATCCGCCACCACGACGGAAGAGAAGTTATTGACTCCAACACAATTAATTACGATGTGAGACCTATAACTACATCGTAATTCACAATTGTGGATCCCATTATTTAAAGAGGACCCACCCATGTAATTCACAATCGTTGATTTTGACCTATAACTTTTTAATAAAGCTTTTTGGCCCGACTAAATGACAAACCAAATGCCAGATCCTTATGTGGCAAAGTGGGACCCACCACTTTTCCCCTCTTAAAATTGTTATGAAGGGGTTTCCAACTTATGTGGCAGTGGGACCCACCATGCTACATAAGAATCTTGCATTTGTTTTGTCATTTGGTCGGGTCAAACGGCTCTCATAACTTTTTATGTCAATAAAAAGCTCTTTTCCTGTCGCAATTCCGCTAGGAATTGTACCAACAAGTTTGGATCAGTACTTAATTAGTCCTTTTTCAGCAAAAAAAATAAATAAAATTGTATACTTATTTACACTTGTACTATGACATCAATGACGTTCGTTTTTATAGTCTTTAATATATGGGTCTTGTTAACGTGTGCCCTAAGGGCACACGATAAGGTTATTTTTGAAGGAGATTTTTTGCAAGTTAGAGGTCTTCAAATCAGCTTAATTTTTGTAGGCATAATATAATCATTATTTATAAGATGTCTACAAAAAATCAGCTCAATCAGAAATATTTAACCCTCGAAAAAATCACTTTAAATGTAAGCCATTCATTTACACTATAAAAGTCTAAATTAAGTGTTTGTGGTGCTAGAAGGTGCTAGAGGTCTCGGATTGAGCTGATTTTTTTAGATATCATCTAAATAGTATAAATAACATACATATCTAAAAATCAGCCCATTTGAACAACCTTAAGAAACTAAACAAAACACAAAACCTAAAAGCTTATCATGTGCCCTTAGGGCACATGTTAACAAAATCCTTAATATATAAGGAAAATGATGGGTTATTTTGCGTTGTCCCCTAAAATAAATGTCATTTATTAATGTTCCCTATTATTGTTCCTAATTTTGGAACTCTCTAAAATTGATGGTTCCGTCTGTTCCACCGTTTAAGTGGTCAAATTCAACACACGTGCCCTCACGTGCCTTGCAAATTGAAAAATTTACCCTTAACTTAACCCAAGTCATCTTAAGTTAACTCATTTGTCAGGAAAAATGTGACATCATCTCTTTAATCGTTGATGGACGAAGGAGATTGACTTATAGAGAATCCAACCATTCTGGTGGAGGTTCACTTCATCTTCTACACTCAAACTCATTTTATTGTAAATGGGAGGTGGGGAGGGAGGTGGTGGGTTGATAATTTACTATTAACAGTGGGGGTACTTTTTAATTGATTTTGTATTTGGTCTTTATGCAGGTTTCAATGGATGTTAGATCTGCTATGTATAATCTTGATGGAAAGAATAGCAATCGTGATTACTTATCTGCTAAGAAAACTATTTTATGATTTCAAGCAGTTCCTAATCAAGACTCATTACTGTTGATCTCATCATAGAAATGTTCATATAAATCCAGGAAAGGTTCCAATGATCTAAATCTAACCTATAAATTTTGTATGACATCTCTCCAAGTAGTTCTTAATTAAGAGCCACTTTACAACCCCAGTTGATTTGTACTCGGGACTATCTATCACTGAAGTTAACCAATATTGATTCAACTGACACTAATTCATACATCAAGAAGCTATTAAAACAGAAAAATCAATGGCTTCATATTACAAGAGTTGCTTAATGGATTATTTGTTCTTTTTTTCATGCCAATAGCACATTTGCGGTACTTTTTTTCATCTCCTTGTAATCCAGCCCAAACATTGTTAGTGCAACCCAACAATCACAGATTGCATGATCAAAACCCATGGGGGAAAAAATAAAAAATAGACAGAAGAGGTTCTTAATTTGGCTATTTGATTAGAATTTTGTCGAGGTGATTACCCCACTGCTATGTATAATCTTGATGGAAATAGTAGCACAGTTTTCAATTATGTAATTTGAATTTTGGCTATTTCGAGTTGGGAACCCATGATTGATCGAAAGAATGTGAGATCTCCAAAGATAAAAAGCAATTTTACGAGTAGAAATAGAGAGATAAAGATGATGATGATGATGATGATGATGATGATGATGATTTAGGTAATGGAAGTAGTTTTGGTGAGAGTAATAAAATAGATTTTCGTAAAGCTTCCAGCTTATGCAAGTGGTGGTGATGGGTTGTTATTGTCATTCTGAGAAGATTAGATGATTAGAGTTAGGGTTTAGTTTGGGTTAAGTTCAGGGTAAATTTTTCAATTTGCAAGGCACCTGAGCACACGTATGCTGGGTTGACCACTTAAACGGTGGAATAGACGGAACTGTCAATTTTGGGGGGGTTCCAAAATTATGAACAATAATGAGGAAAAAATAAAAATTGCATTAAGGAAGGTGGAGGGTAACGCAAAATAACCCAAAAATAATTTTTAGAACAAACCAAAAACAAGAATTGGTGCCAAAAGTTTATGTGGCAGGTGGACCCATTGCCATTCCCTCCCAAAATTAGTTTGAGGGCTTTTCAAATTGATTTGGCAGTGGGACCCACCATACCACCTATGCTTTTGGCACCAATTCTGGCATTTGGTCGGTCCAAATAGCATTACTCTTATATAATAATGATTTTTGGACCGATCAATTTACAAAATTGGTGCCAAACACTTATGTGACAGGATGAGACCTACCCCTTTTCCCTTCCTAAAAGTATTTTGAAGAGATTTCAAACCTACATAGCATTAGGACCGACCATGCCACATCAGCTTCTGACATTTGGTCGGACAATTGGTCTGTCCCAAAGGTACTACTCTTTAATACAAGGCAAATAAAGTCAACAGTCTTGCTCTTGTACACGTGGAGCACGTGCTTACAGAATTTATATATACGAACATTCACAGTGATGTAAAATCGTTGCGTAGGGAAGCATGGTAAATTTGCAAAATGTCATACGAGAGTAAGATCATAGTTAAAATGAAGAAACATTTCCAAATTTGCATGCAACAGGTGATGAAGCCCACCCAAAGTTATTTTTTTCATTTGGATTTATTTGCTACAAATCTTTAAAATACCTAGGTGTCCATATGTTGATCTCACGTCAAACCAACTAAGAGTTGATTTTTTGAGGAGCATATTTTCTTCACAATTTAGTTCATCCTCATTAATACCATCAAAATCTTGGTTGACATCAACAGCTTGTTATTCAATAAGAATGATACTATCTCACCATTAATTTAAAATCATATTTTGATAGGGTTATAAGTTTAAGAATGCTTTGTATTTTTGTGAGGATGAACACTTGAATCATCTTCATATGTGACCCATAACATTTGGACATCGATTATGTATAATAAAGATATTGAACAAATTGTGGTCCAAACTACCCGCCTAATGTTGAGTGGGCTGGGTAGACTTGGCCCAAGGGTTGGGTGGTTCCCTACCCCACCCCACCCCACCCACGCCCATCATTATTTTTATTATTATTTTTAAATTTTTTTTGCCAATATAACCATGTACACCACTATGCATATACAGTTTCAAAATCCATATTTTAGAACCCTATGGGAATGTATTTTGCTGATACACGACTGTGGATGCTTTAATACATCCCTGTTAAAAAAACACACAACCCCGAACAATTGATTCAAACTGTTCAATCAGCGAGTTCTATTCTTTGATGAGATACCTACAGCTAGCAGATCAAAGTGATCAAAACAATGGTTTTTCGCAAGAATTCTTACAAGTTTTTTCATCCAAAATAGCACCTAAGGTGCTGGAGATATAACTAATTTGATGAGCTAGAACTTGGTATATTTCATCTCCCAAGTCCAAAGCCTGCCCTGAGGCGGTGCAACAGGGCCCTCAGTTTTGAAAAGCCCACTTTGAAAAATGCTTATCATATAAAGAACATTAATTCTGGTTGTGGGTCCTATGTGAAGATGATTCAAATGTTGAAACTTTTATGAAGATGCTCATCCTCACCAGAAATTATATCATTATAAAACATTTAGTCCCCCTCAAACTTGGTTCAAGTGACTATGTAATTCATTTTACTAATAATTTTTAATGGCTTTTTGAGTGGGTTAGAATGATATAATTTTCAGTGAGAATGATCTACGTGGTATGAATTGTCCCTCACTAAAAATCAGTCATTGGATCTCTATGTGGACTTATAACTCCCCAATTCGAAATTCACAATCTCTAAGAAATTGAGTCGCATCTCGAGGCGTTAGGTTAACTATACAAGGTGACTAATTAGTGCTAAACAAGGTTTACAAACCTAATCAGAGTTAAACTAATCTAGTTCGGGAAAACTTAATCACCTTAAAATATGGATAGGCCCAATGGAAAATTCGCCAGAGTTTCCCTTGTATTTTCAGGGTTCTCAACCTGTCATAAATCTATAGAAGAGATGATTTATCCACAAATAATATTTCTAAGTCATTCCAATCATCCACAATAGTCATACCATCTCATCAAGGCTAGTCTACCTTACTTCATCTAAATAATAATACCTAGTCATCCACTAGGCTGGATTCAAACCACAATTCTAAAACGATGCCTCGCATAATAATATACATAGATAACCTGAGTTAAGTGATATAATATACATAAGTGTGTTTGTCTTATATACATATCTTTAGAAAATATATACAAAACAAGTAAGATAACAAGCACCTCAAAAAGGCTAAATACAACACCTCAAGTGTAAAAAAGCTATCGCTGACGAACTCTCTATATCGATCTCCTCAAAGGGTATAGATATAGTCCGACCAATCCTCTCCTATATCCTCATTTTCCTCTGCAGTAATATCTCCTGGATCTGAGCAAAAAGCTCAGTAAGAAACTAATAATACTAACAAATAGTCACTAACATGAATTTAAGACAATGCAGGTTTTAAAAGAAAATCGAGAAATCAATTACAGTAATGTAAAAGTAGTTAGTACTTGTTCTACAACATAAATCGATAACCATTCACTTACCCATATAAGTAAATATAAACTAACAACATATTGCGTAGTGTAATCATCTTAGAGTGAAGAGGCCACGACTAGATGTTTCAGCTCCTAGTCGGTAAGCAAAATCGTGTTCCAACTTAACCGATGTGGAACCCTATCGTTAATTCCTGATTTCCGACCGAGCGACTGATTTATCGATTTTTGTGAGAAGCACGCTGGCTCATGATTGGGTTCAGGTGGACCCTTGACCATAATTTGTCGATGTAGCCGTTGTCACGGTGGTCAGCCGTTTGACTCGTGTAGACATTTTAATGATCATTAAAATAATCCAAGAGTTGTTACGCTCCTCAAGTCTTCGCCTAATCTAGGCAGCATGTAACCTTACCATTTCTAGAATCATACACGTACCTATCCAAACAAGGCTTTCCAAAAAGAGAAATAGAATAATCTAGATTTCAATACTTTTCCTATATCATGAGAGTCCCATTCCTGTCATGAGACAGAAAAATATAATGAAAATACAGAACAGATCACTATTTTTAGGAAAACTTTAATGATTTGCTCGTGTAGACATTACAAGTCCATTTTCGGATCACCTAAAAATATATATTATAATACTATAAGTTTTACTAGTAGAAAATACTTTTTTCTATAAAAACTAACATCTATGTACATGTTATGATCTCCCATCTAATATTATTCCGGAGAAAGTCGGTAATATAATCCGGGGAAAGCAGGGTAATCGGGGGAAAGCCCATAATATAATCCGGGAAAAGCTGGTAATAATCATAGCCGGGGGGAAAGCCCAGCATAACATATATAGTATATATTCCGAGGGAAAGCCCGTACCTAGGGAATTACCAACACATACTCAACAACTGGGAACCTCCATCCCACACATCATCTTAAATAATTACTTCTCCCAACATATGGAAGGAAGTAAAATATATATATATATATATATTAAGAACCCCAAAATCCATTTGATTTTAGGAAATATACCCATCCCTAAAGCTCGATAACGATTAAATATCGATTCTTTTGGAAATATAGTTTATTTAACTATAAATAAGAAAAGAATCGTCCATATACTTATATATGTATATAACTCATTTATATATATAATTATTAGAATCTAGTTATTTTAAAAATAACTATTACTGTTTTACATCACTATGTAAAATTATACTTTTGGAAAATCATTTTCGCATCAATAGGACATCACAAATAAATCATGCATGCTTTGCAAAATAATTACATTTTATTTATAAATCTAAACCCTATCAAAAGCATTGAAAGTACTTTAATGGCTATAAGAGAATATTTATAAGTTCCTACCTCAAATCCCGCAAGGCTCTCTTTATCGCACTAATTTCCTCCAATTAGTGTACTGGTATTAGTACACACTCCCAACTGTAAACAACACATTTAATTCACTTTCAAAACTCAATTCAATTCATACTAATTTCGTATAGAATAGCCTAGGAATCTAAATTCTAATCTAAACAGTCACTATAAGGGTCCAGGTCCTTATCAACTCAAATAAGGGCTTTAGGACTACAACCCAATTTGCTCTAAATATCCTCTTCAATTAATTAGACCTCCGAATCTACAATCTAACTTAAAACAATAAATTTGGGTCGAAATTAACCTTCCCAATTGTCAATTTCATCAATTAAGGGTTTGAAAGGTCTAATCAAACCTTAAACTATTAACGAAATCAATCCTAAAATTGAAAACTAAGATTAACAACATAAAATATCTAATTAAAAATAAAATAAAAAGCTAGGGTTTCAAATTATACCTCAATCCACAAATTAAATGGTCCCTATGATTTCCATCGGACCGTCGCCATCATCTTCTTCTTCTTCTCTCTCTCTTTCTCTCTCTCTCTCCTTCTCTCCTTCTCTTTCTCTCTCTCTCCTCTCTCCTTCTCTTTCTCTCTCTCTCTCTCCTTCTCTCCTTCTCTCACTAGCTCTGTCTCTCTCTTAACTCTCCTGTAAAGGAGAGTTCTCTCTCTCTTATCTCTTAAAAAAAAGGGCGGTGGGAAAAAAAATTAAAAAAAAGTAAAACTAAATAATAATAATAATAAAAAGATTATTTACTTAGGTTATACTAAGGTGTAAGTACATTCAACGAATTATGTGTATATAATAGAAAGATTTATAAAATTACGCTTTAATACATCACCCAATACATATATATAGTATATATACACAATTTGATAAAGTTTAATTGGTCAAGATCAAAGTCAAAATCGCAGGTACCTTCGGTACGAATCCAAATCATGTTCCGGGCTTGATTTGGGATCATCTAGTGTCCGATTTTCACGCGTGAGTAGTCGAAATTTAATAACTTTTCGAGATCTACCCATTCGTACGGTTCGATTCTTCAAATTATGCTCCGAACAAAAACTCATTATTTAATCCTAGACTTAATTATTTAAACACCTAATAGGTTCCACGATTGTAACGTTGGGCTCGACTCAACTTGACTCACCAAAGTCAACAAAATTATCTTGGGTCGTTACAGGACCCTATAGCGAGAATGTCCTCTAAAAGGTCCCCTAATGAAAAGGGCCATGTTATACAATGTTGGGCCATTTTTCACAAGGCCCTCTAAATCACTGGGCCAGCATCCTCGACAGTATCTCTAGCTAGGGGTGTCAATTGGTACCCAAAAATCTGGAACCGAACCGGTACCGGAACCGTTTTTTGCGGTTTCGGGACCTCACTTTGTGGATCCGATAAATTTCGGATCCATTTCGGATCCACCCAACGGGTACCCGCGGGTACCTGGTTCTGTATAAATTCTATAATTTTATAGTTTAATTTATTATTATATAATAATTTTTTAATTTTTTTAACTTTTTTTAATTAAAAAAAAACCAATGACTACTATTTAACAAATTTTATAATAAAATAAATTTTATAATTGAATAGAATACAAAAATATAAAATACAAATAGGTTTTGTGTGAAAAAAATAAAAAAATAATAACTTAAAACAGGTATCGGGTACCCGCGGGTACCCGCGGATCCTAGCGGTACTGGATCCGGAGCCATCAATTGAGGTTCCGGAACCGAAACTGAAAGGATCTGGAACCGCTTTATATTAACAGGACCGGATCTGTAACCTTTAGGTTCCGATCCGGAACCGACCCGTTGACACCCCTATCTCTAGCTCTATTCCTTGGAGAATCAGAAGCATCATCTTAGACATCAAGGCGCTCTCTGGATCATTTGAAAAATACTGCTACTTATTACCAGTTTAGACTTTATTAGAGTAATTAGGATATTGAAGACAAAATCAAACTGCCAAATTGACTCATTGTGTTGACTCAGGTAAAATGTGGAGTTAACAAGTTGACTCCTAAATATTAAGTATTTAGACTTGGGTAAAATGTTAATTTGAAGAGTATAATTCTTTTAATTTACAGAACACGCCAACATAATTGAAGATGCATTTCATGACACCCACATATAACAACAACAAGTGTCTTTATCTAGTAAGTAATCAGAGGGTAGAGCGAAAGTGTGGACATGGCATCCAATTATAAAATGTCCAAAGCTTCTTAGAACCCCGGAGCTAGCATGATCGTCACTTCTTTAATATGCGCTATCTAAAAGCAAGATTGTCACCTTTTATTATAACGGTTCTGGTTACTAAGGTACTTATCAAGAAAACCAGATTAGTACTAACTAATATATAATAGGTCATATTACACTTAAAGTTGGCTACAGTCTCCCATCACCACCATGTATTTCCTAGTAGCAAACTTTTACAAATATGGGGACGTAATGTAACATGATGCTAGAGCTACAGCACACAGCAGGTTGTACAAGGGTGTGTGGAATTCACACATCCACCATCTGATTGACTTGGCTCTACAGATTGCTGTAGAATAATACTTTGTTGTATATTTAACATTATTCTAATTACAAACTTAACGTAGGGCCCAGATGTTTGATTTTTTAATTACTTATGGCATCCGACCCCCTTTTCTACATCGTAAAATTCGGAGCCTTCTATTTCACCGTACAAAAATGACATTTGGTCACGGTTAGATCAAAATCAGATGGTCACGATGACATAAAAAATCGTGACTAATTCTTTTTGGTCACGATGGGAGCGTAGAACCGTGGCCAGTATGCAATAATAGTGATTCACCACGACTAAATCGTATGACATTTAGATTGTTGGTCACGATTGTATGTTAGTCACGTGTCCAATGTGTACTCATCATTGGTCGCGGAATTTAAAACCGTGTCTAATGTTTTATAGGTATAGTTCGTGTCTTTCACGTAACTAATGCCTTTTTTTATCGGTGATGCTACACTTACTGCAAAGTTTATTGCAAGTTAGACTACAAAAGCTATTTATGAGGGTATTTGCGTCAATTGGATATTGACGCAAATTATGAGGAGTGTGAGATTATTTGAGAACCTTGGGATGACTTTTGCAGTAAGGTTTGCAGTAGAAAATGAGGTAAGTTTAGCATTTCTCTTGTTTTATACGTCACAGGGTTACATTTTCAGGTGACTAATGTAGGTGCCCTAAGTAAGGTTGTAAAGACATAGTAGGCTACCCGTAACTATACCCTCACCTCTCAAGCTCCCTCGCCTCTTAGGGTAGCTCTAGTGAGAGTGTGAAAACTGCTTGGTCAAGTAGTGAAATATTACCTATTCCTAGGTTTATGTCTTAAACAATAAACACTAATCTAGGTGTATATGGAAGGGGATCAATATCTACCTATTTAAAAATTAATTATCAGTGCAAGCATAATAAGTAGAAATTGAAACAAATAAGTATTGACTTATTCGATTCTCAAATGCGGAAATAAGGTAGAATCGAATATTTCAATCTTGCATAAAAATCATTCACACATGTAAGCATTCAACACAAATGATTTTTGTTGACGGGGAAAAACTTAACGGAAAAAACCCCGGAACCTAGTCCAGAAATTACCACTACAAGTTATGAGAAATCTTACAACCGTTCATATTGACAACACGAATCCCTCATGTAAACTCGACCGGTCTTTCTCTACGAATCGCCCCTTCAATGGTATGTGCGTCTCTAACTTGGAATCCACCAAGCCCCGCACTTGTTAGCTTGAATCCACAAGCCTCTTGTACGCCTCCTACTCGGAATCCACTAAGCCTCGTACTTGTATGGATACCACCTTCAGAAGGTATCGATACCACCCTGTCCATAAGCTAGAAAAGCCTCTAAAATGTGTCTAAATGGGTTCTAAATTCATCCTAGCTTATGTGGCTAAGTCCTAATACATTCTAACTACCTATGAATGATAATCAATGTCACTTACCAACGTGTGGTGAGTTCTGGTGGTGAGTTGAGTCCGATAGCGTGCTTTCTCAACGAACTTCGATGAAGTGTGAGTTTGCACGAAAGATACAGCCTAACTCTAACTCAAGCATGGGGTTACAATTGAGTTCATTGTCTCACCATGAACATTGACAAACCCAAAGGGACCTTTCAAGTAGTTTTCCCACTCTAGTGAAGTCCCTTAAAACTTAAAAATGGATCCCAATCTACCATTTTAGGGATCCATAGTGGAGGATGTGATCGGATTAGCGGCACGCTAATCTGATTAACATACGTTGATGGGATGAGCGGCAATGCACAATATTTAATTCCTAAATATTAGGAAAGCTATTTCTCTCTCCCACTTTTCTATTTTTTCTCCTTAAACAAAGGAGCACCACATATCTCAACTGATTTTTTCTCTCTCTTCTTTTTTCTCTATTTTTTTTTGTTTCTTCACCCATTTTTAGAGATTTCCCACTAGAGCAAAACACCTTTTCATCATGGATTTTCCATTTTTTGGGATCCATTTTTAAATTTTCTACTAGAATTACCCTTACAATCCCCTCACAAGCTTTCTATTCTAACGACTAAGATTTCACCATCTAAAAATCAATCCAATGGATATAACACCAACTCAACTATCCCTTTTAAAAATCCAGCAAGAACGAAACCCTAATACTCTCCTTCATCTTTCCCACCACCGCCTCCACCTCCACCACCATGCCGCCGTGGCCACTGTTGGAAAAAATATACGGAACAGTAATAGAAACTTGAACGGTTTAAAGAACTCCAAGGCACGTAATCGCTGTCTTTCAAACAATAATTCACCCCTATAATTGCACGAGGGTATTCAAAATATGTTCTCAGGATACAATGGAGTCTAGCCGTAGGATTTATGAGTTTGAATGTGCAAGATTCGATCATAACTCAAAAAGACTCTTTCTGATCTCTGATAATGTCAAAAATACTCTAACTTTACTTTGGTTTATTTAGGAATTCGAACTGTGCTGAGAATGACTAAGAAACTATCTATTTATAGCCTTGGAAGCACCATTTCGGAGCAAAAATGGTGACTATTCTGAACTGGTGTGAGTGGGTATCGATACCTACTGAATGGGCATCGATACTCATTCAAAATGTGACTTTAGATCACCTTAGTATCGATACCAGTATGAGTGGTATAGATACTGGAGTGATTTGAACACTACCAGTCATATCTTACCAGTAGGTATCAATACTGACTTAGTTAGTATCGATACTGACCTCAACTGTTGGCTTCCCTTTGGCTAGTATCGACACCAACCTTGTTGGTATCGATACTACAGTGACATCATCTCATTTTTTGGAAAAGATTAAGGCTTCAATAGCTCCTAGCGACGATGCACACGTGCGAAGTGCAAAGTGCGCCACTAAAGCGCCCAATGCGCCCTAAATGCCTATCACCCTTTCGCACACGTACGTACGTGTATGCATGTGCAGTGGTGTTTTGCACCACCTTATCAATTCCAATGAGGACCCAACACTTAAAAAATAAACTCTAATAAGTGTTGTCACTTATAAACCTTATTATTCTATATCTCCCGAGCAATGTGGGACTAAACTAAAGAAAAGTTAAAGCAACAAACCCACCCAAAGCTATTTTAAAAATTTTACAACAATCCCCCAATATTTTTAAAATAGATATAAGTTTTGAAAAATAATATATAATATATATAAGGAACAGTTGCATCACATAAAGTGATTACCTACATACCCAAATGGAAACAAGCCTACGTAGTTCTTATAACGATAGAGAATACTAAAGAGGTCAATTTGGCATTATCGCAAAACTCGTACATAAATGATAAGTGTCTTCAGGATTTAAACTTTCACTTAGTGCAAACAATTCAAAGCTTTATCCAAGTGTTGTGGTGAACGGATCTTGAACTAAGGGCTCTTAAGGATAAGCCGGAACTATCGCACATACTTGTTTCATTAGTAGAGTGTTCTTATTACCTTGCACATTAATGGGGATGCGCATATATCCTGATTTCATAAGTACTTTAGAGAGTGTCTAGTTCTCATAGAAACGACCTGATTTCTTCACTTATATAAGTAAGTCCACATGAAGTGATCATGTGAGTCACTACTTAAGATTTTTGAACTTATTAAGGATATGTATCCATCCTCTATCATACAGGATCCAACACTAGAATTTTAGAATGGGAAAGTTATAACTCCTAGTGTTTTCTATAACCACTCCTTGACTTGTTTGTACCTATTGAACCTTGACTTTTTTAAGACATCGGTTGGGTTCCAATCAAAGATAATTGATTTAATTCTGTAGACACAAGTCCCATTCCCTTAGAAGTCTTAGAGATCATCTCTCTAAACAAACCTTTTGTTAATTGTTGTAAATTTAAACTAACCTAAATTAAATAGTTAATTTAAATCAAATAATACTAGCAAGTGCACGAATCATACATAGATATGGCTCATATTATGAGGTCGATCCCACAAGGACAAGAATAAAAAATATCAAACTAAATCTAAAATTAATTAAATCCTAATCCTAGCAATTTGAATTCGGAGATGATCTAAAAACTAATGATTAAAATAAAGTAAGGAAAATTAAACAACTAATTAAAAACAGTTGAGTAAACCAATAGAAGAAACTACTAAGGTTTTCAGAATCCACTTTGTAGAACCCACAATAATGTTATTTATAGATATTAATTTTTTTCTTGATAACTATATACTAATCTAGTTATTAAACAAGTTAGTACCGGTAATTTGTCCAATAAAACCCTTTTTAAATAATCCAAAAATATTATTCCACTTCACTTGAAAGATCAAAAATAAATTAACTTAAGTATCCGAAAAATCGAAACATACAAATTATCCACTTTTGATTTAATACGTTGCAAAACTAAGTTGATAATTGGTAGAAACTATCCTAAACTACATGTAAGATCATCACATGTGTCCGAGGTTTCATCCCTAACAATTATATGAAGTACGAATAATTAACACATTAATACCATTTTCGAGAAGAAAAATAAACATCCACACACACCATTATTGTATCATCCACAAAGCTTCATCCTCAACCCTAGTTGAGGGTTTAGCTACATAATTTTGAAGAAATAATATAAATAATTAAATAATAATTCATTGATCAAATTAGTGTACTTATAAAATATCACAAGAATTATACCTCAACCTCTCTCTCTCTCTCTCCAACGAGTTCATTTTCTGTGTCGACCTCTTCCTCTAGCACAGCAACAGCCTTTCCTTCTATACCTAACTACTGATCGGCTCTTTCTCTTTTGCTTTTATATTCTAACAAGAAGATAAAATTCCAATTGATTGGAATGGGCCCACCGGTTGGTTTTGTTTTAAGATACAAAGAATAAAAATAAGTTGCCCTCGAAATCCGCACAACAAAATGGTTTGAGATTGATGATGTCATCATGACATCATCATGACATCTTCAAAACCATTTACGTAACAACTTTGAAACTTAAAACTGTATTAAAAAGTGATGATGTCATATGGCATCACTTTTAGCCTTATTTTGTTAGACCAACGAACTAACTCCAGAAGTTTAGGCTTGTGCCATATGATAGCCCTGCAACGTAATTGTGGGTGCCCTTATCACTTTTGCTCGGTTCGACCCATACATGTGGCTATATGAATGAATTGTCGGTGCCCTTAGAGTACACTAATATGGCTATATGAATGAATTTCTCTAAGACTTGATATTTCTTAAAAACTTTTAGCAAAGGGATAGTATAATAAACTAAAATTCAAAATTTATTAGCAAACTAAAAATCAATATGTTGAAATCACAAAGATTCTAATTCATATTTAAATTTAATTACATCATCGACTTAAACCCTATTCAATTTTGAAACTCATGGACACAAAAAAAAATTATTAAGTTTTCTCCCGTACCCAGAAACTTAAATCAAATATTGTCCTTAATGTTCCTAAATATAAATCTAAGAGATAACATGAATACAAGAGAGATGATGAAATAAAAATAGGTATAAGGAAAGAGATTACCACAAAGCGAATCCGAGCCCAAAAATAGTATGGGTTGCCTCCCAACAAGTGCTATGTTTAATGTCCTCAGCCAGACAGGAAAAAAGTCTCAAGAAAGAAAATATTACTACCTACTAGACTATATATGAGAATCTCACCATATAATAATAATCTAAAAATTTGGGGATCTACCCAAAAAATAATATCTACAAATATCGACAGCTCCACACCTATATGATGACATGACAATGCAAGTGAGACTGTCAAAATGATAAAGCTACCCCCAAACTTAGATGGTATTAAAAGTGAGACTTGATTAGCACAAACTACTAAGCCTAGAAGTGCAGTAGAGATGAGAGTTGGATAAAATGGATCATGAAAAGTAACAGCTAGGGAGTTATGAATGAAAGCTAAGGGTGGTTCCCCAACAACAGACACCCCAGAGGAAAAATAGCCCAAAAGGATTTTTGAAGCACACAATTCCAACCCTAAGTTAGGAATCCTCTGAACTGGTGGATTTACAGTTTCAATTGGAATTACCTTCAAAACATATGAAAAATCCTCAGATTATGACTTAGGCAGAGAGTTAGACACATCTTTCAAAATTTCTAGCATTATAGGATCATCAGTGTCTTTGAAAAATTTTATGGCTTCCCCTAAGTCAACTGGTAGTGTACCATCATTCTCATTAAAGATATGAGAAAAATTCACTTCCTTTTCATCGTCTTCCAAATCTTGAGTGTATTCTAAAAGGACATTAGTACATTCATGATCAGAAGTCGTCTCAATGCTGGGTTCCACTATATCTGATTCATGAGACTCAAAATAGTGCTCTCAAGATAAACACGTTCTTCTAACATCATGTCCTCATCATCAGAATAACAGGGATATGTCACACCATCTATAACTACAGTGTCTCCTGTCCACACCTCATCCTCTGGAATAGATGAAATATCATCAAAATGATCAAGAGTAGGACTAGAAACACTGTTTTGTAAATTAAGGTCATTGGGTATAACAATCTCTATGTCCGCATTATAACACTCTACTTCTAAAACAGTTGTTAACTATTCCATTTGAAGTTTTAGGTCAGAGATTCCTTGACTAGTCGTTTGCATAAACTATTGGCGTGTATCCTCTAAAGGTGGTTTCTCTAGCTGTGGTGGGACATATAGAGAAGAATGTTGAGATGTAAGAAGATAACTCATTTCTGATTGCATAGGTTGCACTACTTGATTATTCTAAGTTTGCCATTGATTCCAAAAGAATTTGGGATTGCTCATCCAGTTAAGATTACATGTGTCACAAAAATGGTTACCAAACGGTTCCTTATATGTATTAAGAGTGTTAGCTTACTCAACTTTGTACTCATGAAATGATGTAACAGAAGGACACGTTTTATTTGTGTGAGAATAACTCCTACATAACTGACACACTCCGCTAATGGTACGAACTGAAGAACTCTCCCCTTTACATATTGTTAGAGTGTCCACTATTCTAGTTAGACTGTCTATTTTAGCACTCAGACTTATATCCTCTAAAGATGGTGTACCTTATTGTGGCTGATGCATCTGTGAATAGTCATTGGGATATTCATAATGTGACTCGTAACCTTCATAAGGTTAGTAATGATCTCAATTACTATTTTCATTATATTTTCTTATGAATTTCTCATAATTTGAAATACATCCTGCAAGCTCTGCCCAAGATTTCTTCGAAGATTTCCTTTCCTGATTATTTTGAAAAATATTATGATGCCAACTCGCCATTTTTACATTTTTTTTACAAAAAGAAAAACAAAAGACTACCTAAACTAAAATACAAAGAGAGATCCTAAGATGATGTGTACCCAGACTATAAATAAACAGGCAATCTTAATAATCTAAGATCACCGATTTAAAGAATTTCAGGGATACACTACAAAAGAAAAGAAAAAAAAATTTGCCCTTACTCTTTAAAATTTGACATGTACTCCAGTTCAATACGCTTTCACCATCAATTCCTAGTCCATGAATCGCTTATCTAAACTTGCGTTATGTTAATTGGTGCTTCGCTTTCTTTAGAAGGCAAAACTCATCTCACAAAGAAGCGAGAAGAGAAAACATTCCAATTAACCTCACTAGTCGACTCACTTTTCACTTCGTAAGATAAAAAAGGGATTCGACGTACTTCACTTGTTAGACTGTATAAAAAATTTAGAGTTTTCCTATGAGCTCTACATGTCCTAAATTTGGTTTCTACTCGATTTAGATGGTGATCCTTCAGATTAATTATTCTAACGAGTGGGTGACTCGTATTTCTTAATAGATAAAAGGACCCAACACTTAATCTTTTAAATATTAACCTAAATCAAGCACACAAAAGCAACCAGTAACCGCGTGCCGATACGGTGTTTAGATTTGCTCACCTCTAGCGTATAACCTTCTATGAGGTTAACTTAATACGCCGAGAGAAGTTCGTTTATGATGAATAAGAATACGCTTTCCTCCGATCCTTCAGCACGCTAAATCACTTTTTACTTCTTCTCTAAATTCCTGTAAAACAAAAACCAAACACCAAAAAAGTAAAAAAGAACTAAATGAACTAACAAACTAAAAAAAAAGAAAATTATAAACCTATTTTTTTCTTTTGAAAAACAGAAAATAAAACTAGAGAAAAAAGTTTAATTAACCCTAAATCTGATTTGAATACCGTTACTTGTCCCCAGTAACGGCGCCAAAAACTTCATATGAATTTAAATTAACCTAAATTAAAAGGTTAATTTAAATCAAATAATACTGGCAAGTACACGAATCATACATAGGTATGACTCGTATTACGAGGTCGATCCCACAAGGACAAGAATGAAAAATATCAAACTAAATCTAAAATTAATTAAATCCTAATCCTAGCAATTTGAATTCGAAGATGATTTAAAAACTAATGATTAAAATAAAGCAAAGAAAATTAAACAACTAATTAAAAATAATTAAATAAACTAATAGGAGAAACTACTAAGGTTTTTAGAATCCACTTTGTAGAACCCACAATAATGTTATGTTTAGATATTAATTTTTTTCTCGATAACCACATACTAATCTAGTTATTAAACAAGTTAGTACAGATAATTTGTCCAATAAAACCCTTTTTAAATAATCCAAAAATATTATTCCACTTCACTTGAAGGATCAAAAATAAATTAACTTAAGTATCCGAAAAATCGAAAAACACAGATTATCTACTTTTGATTTAATACGTTGCAAAACTAAGTTAATAATTGGTAGAAACTATCACAAACTACATATAAATCATCACATATGCCCGAGGTTTCATCCCTAACAAAGAAGTACGAATAATTAACACATTAACACCATTTTTGAGAAGAAAAATAAACATCCACACACACTATTATTGTATCAGCCACAAAGCTTCATCCTCAACCGTAGTTGAGGGTTTAGCTACAAAGCTTCATCCTCGTAAAATATAACCATATTTTATTTGTTCACACTAATTCCCTGCACATAAAGAAAATACACTAATTAATTTAAATGGAGTAAAATAATTAACTAATTACTGGATCCGCTAGGTTCTTGTTTGATTCCACGTAGTCAACCGTAATTACTATATTCTTGAGTAATTGCCTTAAATATTGGTGTCTTAGACTTATATGTCTTGACTTACTATTGTAAGTCTTGTTGGCCACCCTAAACAAAGTTGCTTGGCTATCACAGTTAAGCATGATTGCTGGAGTATGCTTCTTCCAAAGTGGTATATCTACTAGAAGGTTCCTTAACCATTCTGCTTCTTTGCAAGCATCAACCAGAGCTATCATTTCTGCTAACATAGTTGAGTCAGAAATGCAAGTCTGTTTCTTGGATCCCCAAGATACAATAGCTCCCACCTAAAGTAAAAATCCATCTTGTTGTGAATTTAGATTTGGACTCAATATTGTTTCAACTTCCATCTATATATCCTTCTAATACAATGGGATAACCTTGATAATATAAACCATAGTTTATAGTACCTTTTAGATATCTGAAAACTCTAGAGATAGCATTCCAGTGTTCTCCCCCTGAGTTACTTGTGAAACGACGCATCAAACCCACATCATATGCTATGTCCGGTCTTGTGCAATGCATATTATACATAAGACCCTCAATGACACTAGCATATTTAAGCTGATCAAAACACCTCCTAGTATTTTTTTCTAATTTAATATTTGGATCTACTGGAGTAGAGACTGGTTTTTCTTCCAAATACTTAAACTTGTTATGTATCTTTTCTATGTAGTGATTTTGAGTCAAAACATAGCCATTCTCTCTTCTAAGAATTTTAATTCCTATGATCACATCAGCCTCTCCCAAATCTTTCATGTCAAAATTAGAAACTAGAAACCTTTTAGTTTCTTCTACACAAGCTAGATTAGTCCCAAAGATAAGCATATCATCTACATACAAACATATTATCACACATGCATCATCATCATCAGTTTTATTGTCTATGTATTTATCAGCATCATTAACTTTAAAACCGGCGGATAATACTATCTTATCAAATTTCTCATACCATTGCATAGGTGTTTGCTTTAAGCCATAAAGTGACTTAACTAACTTGCACACCTTACGTTCTTGTCCTGCAAGGATAAAACCTTCAGGTTGTTCCATATATATTTCTTCTTCCAAATCTCTATTTAGGAAGGCTGTTTTTACATCCATTTGATGGATAACCAAATTATGGACCGATGCAAGAGAAATTAAAACTCTAATAGATGAAATCCTAGCTACAGGTGCATATGTGTCAAAATAGTCAATACATTTTCTTTGAGAAAATCCTTTTTCTATAAGTCTCGCTTTGAACTTGTTAATAGAGCTATCTGCATTCAGCTACTTCTTAAATATCCATTTACAACCTATGGGTTTTGCTCCTAGAGGAAGATCAGAAAGAACCCAAGTCTGGTTGTATATGATGGAATTCATTTCATCGTCGATCGCTTCTTTCTAGAAAAGAGTGTCACAGAACTCATAGCTTCATTGAATGTAGATGGTTCATCCTCAACATTCAGAATATATTCTGGATATTCTTTCACTACATTTCTATCTCCTTTTACAAGGTAGATAAGAAATTCTGGTCCAAATGATTTATCTATCCTTTGCCTCGTACTTCTTCTAGGTTCAACCTCTTGAACTGGTTCAGGAACCGGTTTAGGTTCATGTATGTTTAAAGCTCATTTCCCACTTGAGGATGGTCTGTGTGGATCTCTAATTATTCTAAATTCTTAGGTTCAGAATTAGTTCTAGTTAAGTTCTCAAAGAACTCTACATCCACAGATTCAATAATAGTGTTCGATTCTAGATTGAGAAATCTATAGCAAACAATATTACTAAAATAACTTATAAATACACATTGGTTTATACGGTCACCTAGTTTAGGTCTTTTTACGTCTTTTTCCTTACATACGCAAGACACCCCAATATATTGAGACGACTCAAGTTTAGTTTTTGATTAAACGATAACTCATAAGAAGTAACATTATATTCTTTCTAGGAATTCTATTTAGAATGTAACATGCAGATAATATAGCTTCTCCCCATAAATTCAATGGTAGGTCCGAACTTAATAGCATAATATTACACATGTTAACCAAAGTTCTATTCATGCGCTCAACGATTCCATTCTGTTGAGGTGTATAGAGTGCTATGAACTGATGGATAATACCATTATTTTCACAAAATTTTGTGATTTCAGTAGAATCATATTCTCCTCCCCTATCTGATCTTACTGCTTTGATCTTCTTGTTATGTTGATTTTCAATTTCTGCTTTGAAAATTAAGAACTTTCCAAAAGCCTTATCTTTCAATTTTATAAGATATATATAAGCATATCTAGAAAAATCGTCGATGAATGTAATAAAATATTTGTTACCTCCACGACTTAAAGTTTCCTTTAAGTCACATACATCCGTATGTATAAGATCAAGAAGTTCAGAAGATCTTTCAACAGTTTTAAACGATGGTCTATGTATTTTAGATTTTGCATATGCTATACACTTGTTAATATTATCAGAAACACATTTAGGAATTATTCCTAAGTTAGACATGTTTTTTATAGATCCATAATTAACATGTCCTAGTCTACTATGCCACAAAGAAAAAGACTCAACAACATAAGCAGAAGAAACTTTATTGATTAAGTTAAATTGAATCATCCCATTACAAGAATATCCTTTTCCTATGAAAACTCCATTCTTGGATAAGACTAGCTTATCCGATTCATACACAAGTTTGAAACCTCTCTTATTAAGGAGATCACCAGAGACTAAGTTATTAGTCATATCTGGAACATAAAGAATATTTATTAAAGTAAGAGTCTTCCCTGACGTAAACTTGAGATCCACGGAGCCAGTACCAACGACCTTAGTGTGGACATCATTTGCTTTGACTTCACGTCTATCACTGATTTGATTGTAAGTTTTGAACAACTTTTGATCCTTACATATGTGGATGGTTGCTTCTGCATCCAACCACCAACTGGAGTCGTTGCTCACACTGTTTGCTTCTGACATCGTTGCAATTAAGTTCCCTTTTTCGGCCATGTTTGTTTAGTTTGTTCAAGTTTTTGTTCTTGATACGACAATCCTTCGTGAAATGACCGGGTTTGCCACAATAGTAGCAATTACCTTTATTCTTTTTACTCTTTTTGTTCTTAGAATTTTTCTCGAACTTGTTATCATTCTTTGGCTTAAGACTAGTATGCTTGGATTTGTTATCCTCAACCATGCTTGCCTTAGAATGATCCTCAGATTTTTCTTCACGTTTTCGTGAATCTTCTTCAATTCGAAGGTGATACAACAAGGATTCTAGAGTGTATTTCTTCTTATCATGTTTGAGTTTCTTCTTATAGCGAAGACATACAATAATGATTCCAACCAAGAACTCTACAGGGAGAGTAATTTCTGCCACTTTAAGATCACTAACGATATTAAGAAAACTATGTGCTTGTGCAAGTATAGACTTATCGGCAGTCATCTTAAAACTCATGAAATTATCGATCAAGAATTTCTGGTTACTCACCTCTTCAATACGGTATTGTTTTTTGTAATGTAGTCCACAACTCTTTTGCAGTCTGGATATGATGATGGGCCGTATAGATGGTGTTGGAAAGTGCGTTAAGAATGTGTCCACGGCATAGAAACTCTTCTTCTTTCCTCTTCATTATCTCCATCTTCAGTTCAGTCGAATCTTCGAGTGTTTCATCTGGAATAGGTTGAAGATTTTTGCCCAGAATGTAAGACAGCTTTAGTGTAGTTAAGAAGAACATCATCTTCTCTTTTCACCTTGTAAAATCTTCTCCATCGAACCTCTCAAGCCTGGTAAAGTCCTGGTTCATCACTTGAATGGATTGCGACACTGTTCCCTCAATTAATGAAATATTGTTTGAAAATTATTGGAAAAAATATACGGAACAGTAACGGAAACTTGAATGGTTTAAAGAACTCCAAGGCACGTAATCGCTGTCTTTCAAACAATATTTCACCCCTATAATTGGACCAGGGTATTCGAAATATGTTCTCAGGATACAGTAGAGTCTAACCGTAGGATTTGTGAGTCCGAATGTGCAAGATTCGATCACAACTCAGGAACACTCTTTTTGATCTCTGATAATACCAAAAATATTCTAACTTTGCTTTGGTTTACTTAGAAATTCGAACTGTGTTGAGAATGGCAAAGAAACCATTTATTTATAGCCTTGGAAGCACCATTTCGGATCAAAATTAGTGACTGTTCTGAACTGGTACGAGTGAGTGGGTATCGATATTCATTCAAAATGTGACTTCAGATCACGTTAGTATCGATACTGGAGTGATCTGAACACTACCAGTTATACCTTACCAGTAGGTATCGACCTCAACTGTCGGCTTCCCTTTGGCTGGCATCAATACCAACCTTGTTTTTTGGAAAAGCTTAAGGCTCCAATAGCTCATAGCGACGATGCGCACGTGCAAACTGCGCCACTAAAGCGCCTTAAACGCCCTACCCAACACTTAAAAGATAAACTCTAATAAGTGTCGTCACTTATAAACCTTATCATTCCATATCTCCCAAGCAATGTGGGACTAAACCAAATAAGAGTTAAAGCAACAAACCCACCCAAAGCTATTTTGGAAATTTTAGAATAGACACAACCACCTACACCTCTCACTCGATCTCTCTTTATCTTTCTCTCTCCCCCTCTCCCTCTCCCTATCCCTCTCCCTCTCCCTCACTCTCTTCTCTTTCTCTTCGTTTCCCTTTCTCTCTACAAACAACATCTCTACGGTCTCATGTAGGAGGAGGGTTGAATATTAAAACCTCTACAATACTGGGATCGTTGCAAGGCTAATGGGTTTGGATTCCTTCCCTGCAGAATTTAAGTTTGTTCGTACTACTGTCAGTACCCCATATTTGATTGACTGAAGCAGAGCTGTGAAATTCTGTTCTGAGTTCGATCCAAAATAGGGGCTGATGCATCAAAGGGTCAAGACTCCTTTGTGATTTCCAGAACTGTCAAAATTCTTATTACAGGGTAGTCACCTCTATCTCACTCTCATCTTTGCACTTTTTTTTGTTGGATTACTTTTTAGGATAATCATCTCAAAATCCCCAATAATAAATTTTGGTTTGAAACCCTAATTTTTTTTTCCATTTGTTTTTGGTTTGAGATTTAAAAATAGAATGTCCTGTAAGATGGAGTCCCGATTTCAGTGAAATAAAATCAATCCATTGGACATGAAGAACATAAAGTAGCAGAGAAGGAGAGATGGAAAGAGAAATTTGAGGTAATTCAATCACATTTTTTTTTAATAGTGGATCAATTTTTTTGCAATATCCATCAACGTGTTATCTTATAATATAAGTAATGACTGCTGGTGTTTATAGATACAATGTTGTGTTGGAACTTGGTGAAGTTTTTGAAAGAGCAGCAGCAGTAGTAGTACCAGTTGAGGTAATGCTTATGCTTTTTACTTATCTTCATTTTCTTGAGAATGAATTTCAAAATTTTAACCAGTTGAAGTTCTATAGCTCTACTATATTTTATTTTTGATGGCTAACCATATTTTTATTACTAAAAGTGCATTTTCAACATTTTTATTGGGTCGGGTTATATAGCCCCCTTATATAACTCCTCGCTTGTGGGGTTTACATGAAATGTATTCAGGGATTGATTTTTGGAGAAAATGATCTACACGGTGACGAGAACATAGTTACCTAAAATCAAACTGATCTAAAACTTGTAACCTGAAATTAACCCATTTTAAATCAATGGTTAAAATAAAAGTTTAAAACTTATAAATTTTTTAAAGGCTAATTTGAAGAAGTTAAAAGTTTTAGAACGAACTAATTTTTTAATATAATGAAGTACATAGTGAGAAGAACATACTCTCTAAAAATCAGCTCTCGGAAGTATTAAATATGAACCCCACAAGCGAAGGGTTATATAAGGGAGCTATATAATGAGGGGCTATATAACCTGACACTTTTTTATTTCAGGATGAACATTAATTGATTAATCTCCAATCAACTAGGAAGTCGTAATTGACTCTTATAACAAGACTCTAAGTTATATTTTGTTATTAGGTTGCTTTTGATTATCAATTTCACTTCAATAAAGAACAGATCTTTAAGTCAGCTAATATATTGTGTTTCACACATTTTTTTGGTACTATGTCAGGTCAAAATATAGAATGTGATATCTAAAGAACATATGTTGATGAAGAGGATGTGAAGTGCTGAAGAGAAGTTGATGAATGGTTGGATGTACTATTTAGGTTCTTTGTAATAAAAATGTAACTTCAATTTTTTTCTTCCAACATTTGAAAGATGTAAGTACTTTAAATAGTTGTATGAATGGTTTAAATTATGAAATAGTTGAATTTAGGCATTTGCAGGTCTATTGTTGGCATTTTTTTTTTTTTGATAAACTATTGTTGGCATTTGGTTATTGCAGGTTATTGGCACTGTGAAATAAGAATTTATTTTATTTTATTTTTTTATTTTTAAATCCTGAGAAATTTGGACACGGTGGAACACTGACCAATAAACCATGGGTGTTGGTTTTAGTCCCGGTTTTTTCTTTCATACCGTGACCAATAAAATACCATCGATTAATTCTCTGGATTTATAGTCACGGTGTGGCACGCAACACCGTGACCAATATTTTTACTACTTAAAGGGGCTGCAAAGTGCAGCCCCAGCCAGCCATTCAAGTCGGTTGGAAGTAAGGAGAGAGATAGAAAGAGAAAAGGGCAGTTGGGAGAGCGCGCCAATGAGTGGCGTTGCTACAGCTCAATGAGCTGTACTAACGTACTCACAAAAATAGTTTTTTATTTTAATAAAAAATATTTTTTTAAAATATCGGATATTTTATTTTACATTATTTATTTATTTACACTTGTCAGTGGGGTCGTATGGAGTCAATCCAAGGGCTGTTTTTTTAGACGATGATCTCCTCGACGTCTAGATCACATCTGACTATACACTGTTATCATTGGACCCACACAATATCCATTTTATTTACATTTAGTTTACACTCCACTTACATTAATTCCAGGGCTCACTCAAATATGATCTAAGGGCTAATTTTTTGTGTATATTTCTCCTTAATGTTCAGATCTTATTAGTCCATGATTCTACAAGTGGCATCACATGCGTGGGTGGTAACTCGCATAGCGCGTTTGAACATCGAGTTTGTCACGCGCGAAGCGTGTGTGGGGGGCTACAACGCAAGCTGGGAACAAATAGGAGAGAGATAGAGAGAGAATTGGAGCGAAAGGGGGAATGTGTGGGACGTGGCTACAACGCAAGTTGTAGGAACGTCCTCATAAAAATTATATTTTTTTTAACCTTTTTTTAAAATACCGGATATGTCTTTTTGTATTATTTATTTATTTATTTACACTTGGTTTACACCTTTTAGTGGGGTCCTATAAAGTCGATCCAACTAATATGCATTTTGTACTACATCCAAAACTGTTTTAGGATTTACAATAAAATCATGTATGATTTTACAAAACAAAAAAATGTTGTTTTCTTTGTTTTCAATGAAATCATTTAGGATTTTATAGTAAAGTCAAAAAAATAGTTTTAGATATGATACAAAATGTAGTTAATTTAGGTTAAATTAGTTTTTGAAAACAAGTTTTCCAATTGCGAACCAAACGGGCCCTTATGTTTCTCTTGGGACGCCTGAATTCTACATCTAAACACAATATTGGTGGATTGGCTACTAGGGGTTTTAAACCCATGACCTCAATTAATCTTTCTCTAGGGTCTGGAGTCTTTGGACTGGACGACCCTGTTATTGGATCTTGGATAGAACCGATCAAGTCCTGCGGCTCCTGCTTAATGAACTCAGGGTCAATGGGATAGAAAACAAAAGAAAAACTAAACTCCCACTTGAAAAATTAAAATTCATTTTAAATTTTTTTCCCACTAATTAATAATCTGTTCTTAAAAAAAAAAGTCAAATCCTTTTAAAATGTCAACGGTCAAACATCAGTGGCACACATATAAATGAAGCTAATAAGGTTTTGATAATCAGCAGTCTCGTGTCTAATTAATTGTCTCTCAGATTAATTAGACCAGTATCATCATGAGTCATGACTAGCCTGCTGCTTGTTCATCTTCTTCTTCTTTCATCTCTTCTCTTTGCATCTCAATCGGCACAACTTCTAAACGAGGGAACCAATTTAGATGATGGTATTTCTCTCTCTTTCTCTTTAGATACTAAAAAAAAACTTGGTGAGTTTGGGTTTAATTCGATCTTATAGCTTATCTCAAGTGCTTAGTAAAAAAATATTTATAAGCCGTTTGTTAACCTTAAAATAAAGGGAGTGATTCGGATGTGACATTGTTATATTGACATCACTGTTACAACTTCTAATTCACGTGTCGGGTTCTTTTGCGCTTAACACGTGGAATTCTTTTTGGGTGATGGAGAGCACGTGTGGCCGTTGGGCCTATCACATATGGGCCTGTGCTCTTATACCATATTAAGTTTGTGGGCTTCCATATCAAAATCAATTGGCAATGAGTGGAGTGGCCCATGATCTTTATATATTAAGTTTGCTAGGCTCTCATATCTCGTGTGTCAACATAAAGACGAACCAATAACTACTTTTTATAGAAGATGATCCACATGTCTAGGAGAACATCCTTACAAAAAAAAAAATCAGCCTATTCAAAAATTTATAAACCACCGTCTAGATATTCAAAATCAACGGTGATTATTAAATCATTCATTTTACTGTTTAGTTGCATCAATGAATGATGAGATTAAAAGTTTTACATGGTAAGAACATCCTTACAAAAAATCAGTGGCCTTTGTTCATCTCTATGTAAGCCTCACATCCCATAGTAACCTTTGACGGTCTACCGTCAAATGTCTTCAAAGAGTTCTAGGGCATGGCAGCACCAATTTTGACTAATTCATCCACCGCAAAGTTAATTTCCCTAATAACATGAGTGAACCTAAGATTATTGAAGAAACTCCGAACCGAGAGCCACCTGGACCTCAAATACCAAGGAACCTTGTTGTGGGAGAAGGCCAGAACATCTGCACTAGAGTTAGAGACTACCCAGATGGACTTCTAATTTCTCATAGCAGCAGTTTCCAGAAAAAAAATAATAGCATAAATTTCAGCATATAAATTGCTGGATATACCGATTCCCCCACAGATAACCCCCAAATAGAGACAAGAGTTATTTTTGAAGACCACCCCACAACCGACATTCCCTGGGTTCCCCAAAGAGGCACCATCACAACAATTTTTTTTTTTTATCTCTCCTGAGTTAGGAGGGATCCAAAGAGATCCCCTAACCGAAAGGGACTTCACTGGCTTAGGACTGAGGTGAAGGGTCCTTAAGATGAAAAGGTCATTAACTTGATTCCACATGCACCCCTTCATATGCATACCACATTCAGAAACTTTTAGAGTGATGTTCCTTATAATCCGTCTAGTCGAATGGGTTATTTCATCGAAGAGACAAGAATCCTTACCATCCAAATCTCTGAGAGCTCGTTTATGACTGTGAGGATCCATGCCTCTTGAATAGCTTTACTCGACCCAACAGCACTCCTGCAGATATTATCAAAACCCAGATTCAACCTGAACCCAAACACATGATGAATCCATTGCCAAATCTCAACTGAGAAATGACACTCCCAAAAAATGTGCTTTAGAGATTCTTCATTGCAAAGACATAGGCAACTGATAGATGCAAGCTCAGTCCCCCTCGATTTCTTCTTATCATCAGTGGCACAACACCCCTAAAAAACTTCCAAGCTCTAGCCGCCAACGAAGGGTGAAGGCATTTATTCCACACTTACTTATGCCAAACAGTGTGTTTGGAGCGGATGGTCTCAAAACTAAGGGCCACCAAGTACTCTCCAGAAATACTGCACTTCCAAATTCTCTCATCACCCCCACCAGTGGGAGTGTCCACAGCAGCAATACCAACACTGTTGAGGATTTGAACAAACCAAGGGAGGGATAGACCATCTACCATTATCAATAATAGAGTCCACCGAAGCCGAAAAGAGTTTGAGATGCCTGGGAGTCCCATTTAAATAATTAATAATAGAATTAGGAGTGCACCAAGAATCCATCCACAAAGAGACAGACCTACCATCACCGATGATACAACTAAGATCGTGTTTAAGAGCTTCAAAAGCCCAGAAAAGGCTTTTGCGAATGGATCAAAGACTTCCTGTAATTAGAGTGTTAGGAATTTAGGGATCAAAATTAATCACAAACTAGAGATAAACAATCAAACAAGCAAACAGAGAACGTAAAACAGGAAAAATAAAGCAAACACCACAACGCACAAGATTTACGTGGTTCGGCAAGATTGCCTACATCCACGGACGACGATGAACTCTTTCCACTATAATGAAAAACAAAGAAGAATAGTTACAAGGACTTACCTCACAAGCAACCCAAACTTCAAGCCTCTCAACCCTTACAAGGATTCTCTCAAACCCTCCTTGTTGAAAGCTCTCACAAATATTGCTCTCACTTCTCTCTCTATCTTCAGACTCACAACCCTTTCAAGAGATCTCACACTCTCAATGTTGTTTTCTGAATACTTTAAGCTAAGGCCCTACTCCTATATTTATAGCCTCCAATAGGTATCCCAATCCTTGAAGGAAAAGGAAATCCTAACTAAATATGAAGAAGGAAACCTACCTAAAATAGCAGTTCCTCCAAAAATCAGAGAAAAGAAGTTTCCAAAACCTTGTAGGACTCTTATTTAGAGTCTTACTAAATATCGACAAATTAACAATTCTCCACCTTTGACGATATTCTCTACTTCACGTACCTGTTCTTCTCTTCACGTTCATCATCGTCACCACCTTGCGCCTCACGGCGCCTCCACCCGTAGGATATTGATCAAGTCCAGGCAATGCTTGAACTTAATCAATGGTACCACCTTTGTCAGCATATCTGCAGGATTCTCCTTTGTGTGAATCTTCAGCAAAGAAAAACCTCCACCCTCTATAGTATCCCGCACTAAATGATAACGAACATTAATATGCTTCGTCCTCCCGTGAAAGTCTTCATGCTTTGTTAAGTCGATTGCACTTTGACTATCACAATGCACCTGAATGCTCTCTTGCTGAATACCCAAGTCTCCAGTTAATCCTCTAAGCCAAATGGCTTCCTTCATGGCCTCTGTTACAGCGATCAATTCTGCCTCTGCTGTTGATTGGGCAGCAATTGACTGTAATGTTGACCTCCAACTCACTGGACCTCGAGCCAATGTAAAAGCATATCCTGTAGTAGATCTAGATTGATCCACATCACCTGCATAGTCCGCATCCACATAGCCACAAACCTGTGGTCCTAGACCACCATCTCGCTGGTATACCACACCTACGTCAATCGTACCATGTAGGTACCTCAATATGCACTTCACTGCCTGCCAATGTTGCTTCCCCGGATTTGCCATAAACCGACTAACAACACCAACTGCCTGTGCAATGTCTGGTCGAGTACAAACCATAGCATACATCAAACTACCAACCGCACTCGCATACGGAACACGAGCCATGTACTCCTCTTCTTCCTTAGTGCTTGGAGCCATCTTCGCCGACAATTTGAAGTGCGCCTCCAAAGGTAAACTTACCGGTTTAGAATCTTGCATCCCGAACCTAGCAAGAACCTTCTCCACGTATCTCCTCTGTGAGAGACACAACCTGCCCTTCTTTCTGTCTCTAAGAATCTCCATGCCAAGAATCTTCTTAGCTGCACCCAAATCCTTCATCTCAAACTCCATACTCAATTGAGACTTCAGCTTCTCAATTTCTACCATACTCCTAGCAGCAATGAGCATATCATCCACGTATAAGAGTAAGAAAATCAAAGATCCATTTGGTAGCTTCTTAAAATACACACAACTGTCATACAAGCTATGTGTAAACTTCTGGCCCATCATAAATGTGTCAAACCTCTTATGCCACTGCCTAGGCGATTGCTTGAGCCCGTACAATGACTTCTTTAGCTTGCACACATATTCCTCCTTTCCTGCAACAACAAAACCTTCGGGCTGTGACATGTATATGTCCTCCTCCAAAGTACCATGTAAGAACGCTGTTTTTACGTCGAGTTGCTCCAACTCTAAGTCATAAAATGCCACAATAGCTAACAAGGCTCGGATTGAAGTGTGTCTTACCACCGGAGAGTAAACTTCATTGTAATCAACACCTTCTCGTTGTGCATAACCCTTAGCTACCAATCGCGCCTTAAACCGTACGCCAGTCGTACTAGGAGCTTCATCCTTTATTGTGAACACCCATTTACACCCAATTGCATTGCTTCCCTTAGGCAACTTTACAAGTTCCCAAGTCTGATTCTTGTAAAGAGAATTCATCTCCTCACCCATCGCTGCTTTCCACTGATCATAGTTCACATCCTTCAATGCTTCTTGAAAAGTGGTTGGCTCATCTCCATAAGCCATCAATGCATAAGCTACGCTGTCCTCATAGCCATACCTAACCGGTGCCTTAATGGTTCTTTTATCCCTTCCGTCCACCAAGGATTGTACCTGTTGTTGCCGAGATTCTTCGGTAGGAACCTCTTCCTCATCCACATCTGTTTCTGACGTAGAATCAATTTGAGATGTAATCTCCACCTGCACAGTATCACCACCATTCTTCTCCACCTGAGTTGAAGTCTCTTTGCTAGGGTGTAGCAAAGCTGACTCATCAAATGTCACATCCCTACTGATCACAACCTTGTGGTTTTGTGTACACCACAATTTGTATCCCTTGACTCCTTCTTCATAGCCAATGAAAATGGCCTTCTTCGCCCTTGGATCCAACTTACTTTCCCTAACATGATAATAAGCAGGACAACCAAATATTTTAAAGGAATCATAAACAGCAGGTTTACCGGACCATACCTCGATAGGTGTCTTCAACTCTATGGCTGCACTTGGTGATCTGTTGATGATATAGCACGCCGTATTTACTGCCTCAGCCCAAAATTCATTACCCAAACCCGCATTGGATAACATGCACCGTGCTCTTTCCATAAGGGTCCGGTTCATCCTTTCCGCTACCCCATTTTGTTGAGGTGTCGCTTTCACTGTAAAGTGCCTTACTATGCCTTCACTCTGACAATACTCTATCAATGGGTCATTTTTATACTCCCCACCATTATCCGACCTAAGTCTTTTAACCTTCTTGCCAGTCTGGGTCTCAATCATAGTCTTCCACACTTTAAACTTCTCGATGACTTCATCCTTTGTCTTCATGGCGTACAACCACACTCTCCTGGAAAAATCATCAATGAAAGTGACAAAATACCTCATACCTCCCTTGGACACTTCTTTAGAAGGCCCCCACACATCCGAATGAATGTAGTCCAAAGTACTTTTGGTACGATGAACGCCTTTGCCAAACTTCACCCTATGTTGTTTTCCATAAACACAATGCTCACAGAAACTAAGTTTGACCTCCTTTAATTTATCAAGCACTCCTTGCTTGCACAACACATCCAGCCCCTTCTCGCTCATATGCCCCAGTCGCATATGCCATAGCTTTGCTTGGCTAGATTCTTCATCATCTTCGGTACCCACAGCAGCTCCACCTACTATCGTACATCCCGAAAGAAAATACAGATTTCCCTTCCTCTCCCCTTGAATTACCAACCTTGAGTTTGAATCTACAACCTTTAGAAATCCCCTTTCAGCCACAAATTTGTAGCCCTTGGACTCTAAAGCACCGAGTGAGATCAAGTTCTTCTTCAATTCAGGAATGTGCCTAACCTCAGATAAGGTTTTCACCTTACCCTCATCGGTCTTGATTTGAACTGTTCCTATACCAACGGTTTTGCAAGCATAGTTGTTGCCAAGCAAAACCGAACCACCATCCAACTCCCTGTAAGAAGTGAACAAGTCCCTATTGGGACACATATGATAAGAACAACCAGAATCAAGAATCCATACCTTTCGATGATCACCCGTCGTGACCGTCAACACCTCTCCTGCATCTGACTCATCCTCAGCTACTGCTGCTTGCGAACTTGGTCCCTCTCCGTCCCTAGATTTTAGCTTGGGACAATCTCTCTTCATGTGCCCTTTCTTATGACACCAATAGCATTCAATCTCTTTCTTGGCCTTTCCCTTTCCAAATTTCTTATTTTTGGACTTCTTCTCGTTACCATTCACAAACAAGCCTGCCGCTTGATTGTTCTCTCTTGCATCCATCTTTCTGAATTCATCTGATAAAAGAGCTGATGTAGCCTCTTCTAACTTGATCCTCTCCTTTGGACCCAAGATTCCTTGAACGAATGGTTCATACGAGTCGGGAAGAGAACATAGTAGTAACATAGCCTGTGCCTCATCAGCCACTACTTCACCCACATTCAATAACTCACAAATTAACTTGTTAAAATTATTAATGTGCTCATTCATAGCCGTACCTTCCTTGTACCGAAAACGATATAATTGCTTCATCCAAAACAACCTACTTGATAGAGACTTCGTCATGTACAATTTCTCCAGCTTTGTCCATAACGATGCAGCCGATTCCTCATGCATCACTGTGTATGTGACTTCTCGTGCCAAACACGACCGAATCGCACTACAAGCCTGTAAATCATATTCTTCCCATTCATCGTCCTTCATGTCCGCTGGTCTTCCCTTCAAGGCCTTGTGCAAACCTTGTTGGATCAGCGAATCCTTCACTTGGACTTGCCATAGTCCAAAGTTTATTTTTCCATCAAACTTCTCCACATCGAACCTAGAGTTCGTAACTTTCACATGTTTCGATGCCATCTCAAGAACGAATTAAAAGATCTCTAAAAGCTCTGATACCAGTTTGTTAGGAATTTAGGGATCAAAATTAATCACAAACTAGAGATAAACAATCAAACAAGCAAACAGAGAACGTAAAACAGGAAAAATAAAGCAAACACCACAACGCACAAGATTTACGTGGTTCGGCAAGATTGCCTACATCCACGGACGACGATGAACTCTTTCCACTATAATGAAAACAATGAAGAACAGTTACAAGGACTTACCTCACAAGCAACCCAAGCTTCAAGCCTCTCAACCCTTACAAGGATTCTCTCAAACCCTCCTTGTTGATGCTCTCACAAATATTGCTCTCACCTCTCTCTCTATTGCTAGAAGACCCTAATAAACCCCTATTTATAGGCTTACAAAGTTCCCCCACGAAATAGGAAGAAACCCAAGTCCAAAAGGACTCAAAATAGCAAAATTCGCAACTTAGAAAGTTTCCCGGAATAAAATTCCCAGCAAGTATCGATACCCCCCTTAATGGGTATCGATACAGGGTCCCCCTGAAAGTGGGTATCGATACCCCCAAAATGGGTATCGATACACCACCTCCCTGTTTAGTGGGTATCGATACCCACCATAAGGGTATCGATACCCTTTGCCAAAACTTCACATAGAGTTCCTAATATTGCCAAAGACCCTGTAATGACTGAGGATGAAAGAAGCCCACTGATCCTTGGATTTTAGCAAGTTCCACACCAAATCCATAAGTAAAGCTTTATTGAGGCATTCTAAGCGCCGAATACCAAGGCCTCCATCCGCTAAAGGAGAACAGACCTTATCCCAAGAAACAGTAATGAGCTTCCTCTTAGAGGGGTCCCTAGTCCGAAGAAAGTTGCCCAGGATTCTCTTGCAGTCTTTGATAACATTGGCTGGCTACTTATAAACCGATATGTTGAAAAGGGGAATACTGTTAAGCACTGACTTGATTAGGAGAATACGAGACTCGAAAGAGAGCAAGGATTCCTTCCAACTAATGATTATCTCTTGTTTCTTTTCAAGAATAGGCATCACATGTCTCATCTTGACACAACCCGAAAATATAGGAACTCCTAGGTATTTTTCAGGAACCCACCCTAGTACCCAGGAACTGAGAGATAGTCCTCTTCCTAGCAGTATTCATGCCAGTCAGGAATAACTTGCTTTTAGATGGGCAAACTTTCTGGCCAGAAGCTCTTTGATAATCCGAGAGGGAATGCAAGAGGTGCCTAAGACCCTTAATGTCCCCATTACAAAAGACAAAGATATCATCAGCAAAAAAAATGTGAGATGGACTAGGGATACCTTTCGCAAAGCACTTGGAAACGACTCGACTCAGGACATCCTCAGCGAGCACAAAGAGAAGGGGGGAGAGAGAGGCCCCCCCTCAAATCCTCTCTCTTTAATTTATTACATGTATTCAATTAAAAATTTAAAAATATCAAAACTCCTTTATTTTCTCCGTGATATTCTCCCATGATTCTTTTCCCCTCTTCCTATGATTTTCTATCTATCTTTTACTCCCAATGTAAGGAATACATGCAATGCATGTGCACAGGATGTTCTATATATTTATAGACTGAGGAGGGTTATTACAACATATCTAATTGGTACACTATTACAACACACTTTTTGTGTAGCCCACAAATCTAATCTGTGAATCTCGTTATTAGTATTTAGGGCTATTTTGAGTTTTAATAGGTTTAGAAAGTTGCTTATAGGTAATGAATACTTTCGAGAACAAGTTTTAGTGTTTTGGTAGGTTTTTAACTTGTTATGTGGGAGTTATGAGCTCCAAAGACGAAAATTAGAGCTAGGCTTTTATGATTAATAAAATTTATTTTAGAGAGTTTGTTATCTATTATTTTGACTCAAAAGTCCAAATTTTGAGCCTTCCCTTAACTATTTTGAGAGTCCCTTTAACAACAACCATATTCGTAATGCTCCCTATCTTGACCTAGTCAACTGAGTAGTCACCAATTAATTAACCATACGAGGCTGATTAATTAAAGAGAAAATTAAATATGCTATAAATTTTTACTGTTTGATCAGTTTATTCATGCACGGTTTAAACTAACCTTGATCTATATACATTCTTGATGATTTGTGAACCTGCAGAAATCTTGGTAACGTTGGATTATATGGATCTCTTACAGATTTTAGTGGCATTGATGCTCTTGAAATCATGTGAGTAAGGGTGACTCTGGTCTTATTTTTCTGTTATTTAGTGTCATTTGACTAAGGTTTTTTAAATGCCACATCAAATAATATAGTTTGGTGTGATTCATATTTTTTATTATTTTTATATTTTTAATTAAGGTTCTTTGAAATTATTTGATTATCTTATTTTACATAACATTTATGAAATGTTATAGAAGTCATTTTGTAATGGTTACGAAGCACAAAAAAAAAATACAAATTAGACGTAACAGAAATATGTACTAAAATTTTGTAACTATTTCATCTATAAAGATTCTCTAATGTTCCTAAATTACTCGACCAACTTCACTTGTATGTAAATTTTGTAATAATTTGGCCTATAAATTTACAAATTTGGTATGCCACTGTGGTTATGACATCCGTCCCAAATTTACACGTCTGACTTTCATTGTAATTTACAAAATTAAATTTAATAGTATTTGTAGTCCACAAATACAGACGTTCGTATATCTCTCCAACTCTTTGTTGGAGACCTCCACTCAATAATTTAGTTTCTCCAACAGTGTGGAAACGACACATTCATTTTACAATTTTCTTATTCAGCACCGATCCTAAAAAATATAAATGCATTGGTTGGTTATTTCCACAATTAAGTGTTATGAGTTAGTAGTAAAATAGATGCGTGCCTAGTATTTATTGTTCAATGCGCCAATGATGGAGTTTAATTAGGGCATTTGAGTCTTCATAAACACATATATATAGTACCACTGATGATTTAGTTTTATTATCAAGGTCAATGACATTTTAATAACTAGCTCTCTTTTTCAATTTTGGTATAATAGATTAAATGTAAGTCGCTACCCTCTTTAATGGTCCCAAACAGAACATGTACTTTAAATTGGTTCGCGAGTATCGGGAAAAAATTATTGAAAACCTTCAAAGTTTAATTATGTTTTCTTGTGCATATATTATATTAAAAAATTACAAAATAACAGATTTATTCTTTCGTTAATCGCTGAGTTTCTATTTAGTTGAAAAATGAGGACAAAACCAAAGATGACTTATTTAAGGTGCAATAGATGAGTTTTGGAAAGCAACTATGCATTATCTTAAAGAACTCGAAGAATATTTGACATCCTTCCTCTATTAGAGATGGAACACATACTGGTTAGAAGTAGCTTAAAAGTTCTCCTTGGCGTGGTTGTTGCCTAGCAGATACATATCGACTTAGGGAACTTCTATATGCTAGATGGTTAAAATCGTAATGTCAAGTAAAAAAGTTGGGTAAGCTTTCAGCACCAATGTGGTAGTAATATAATCAAAACACTGGTGATTGTCATTCCTTAATATACTCATTAGGATATGCTAGTTAGTTAGAGATCCTTGTAGTCCAATTGGTTTGAAATCAGTTTTTGCTGCACCTCCATGTAATTTTGGCCCTGTCTATGATATTGTGGCTACATAGGTTAGTACGGTGATTCAACAATAATAAGCTAGGATGCACGGACACGGACTTGTGACACGGACATAAAGACACGAAAAATCTTAAAAAAATAAGTCACGAACACGAATAAAATAAAAATTAAATTATGCATAATATTGTATGAATTAAATTATATATATGCTATTATCTTGCGATAGCATGTGGGCCGTTAGATTAAAAAATAGTAGCTAAGATTTACCCAAGTGACTAGAAAATCGCAAAGAAATTTAAAATGACAAAAGGAAGGAGTGAATTCAATTTCTCAAGAAATTGGAGATGTGTAACCAGCTGTAACGTAGGGTTGGGTTATGGCCATGTGTCGATATGGTACAACACATGTCTCGAGAAGAATTTATCTTCCTTTACTCTAAGAACTTACTTATTATCTTCTTTTACTCCACTTTTTTTTTTGAAACAGCCTTTTCTACAAGTTTCTTCAAATCTATCTAACCCTAAGGCACAATGATTCAATGCAGAAGAAGATTAAATCAACTTTCTCCTAAACGAACCCACCAAGAAGATAACCTTAAGTAATCTCTCTCTAACTTCAACAAGTATCTCAAATCAATAAGATTTTCCTCTCTCTACAACTTCAGCACTCCCTCATTTTTTCTCTGCAACTTTATGAACTATCTCAAATGAAAAAAAAAATGTGTTGGTTTTATTTTTCCTTTTTGTAACGTTTGAAATCTGCCGTGTCCAAACGTATTTGAGCCGGGTCTAAACGTGTCCACACTGTAATTCACGTGGACGTGTTAGACACATGTCAAACGCGTGTCGAATCACACTCTCCTCAAATTAACGTGTCCGTGCTTCCTTGACAATAAGGTTTTTAATAAAGAATTTTTATATAGAACTGTTAGATATTGTAGAGTTGCCATGTTAAATATTAGAAATTGATAAATCAACCCAGTGGATTAACATGGTTCGGTCACAAAAGACCTACGATAGAGAAAGCCAACATGATACATCTTTTTTAATCAGTTATACAGGATTACAGCACGATCTTGATCAGTTGTGGAAAATTTATAACTTGATCTTGATCAGTTGTGGATTACCTCTCGGATGATCAGTTGTGGAAGATCACAACTCGATACTAAAACCAGATACAAGCATTCCTATTTATAAATGTTACATATAAGGGTGAACCCAAATGATACGTCAAGATTTGTAGCCGTAATAGCCATCATAGTCGAATTTGTAGCCTTCATGATTGGATTTACAGTCGTATTTTAATACCTCGCCTCAAACTCAAGATGCTTGGAAAGAATTTGAGTCTGATATGTGATTTTGATCCGTGCAGATATTCGATGAATGAGATCAACGGGTAAGCTTTGTTGATGATGTACGTGACATCAAAGGGTTATTTTAGCTTCGCGAGTTATAGCCGATGGGATTTGACTCGGGTACTATAGGGTTTGGGTTTAGGTAGAGATGTTAAGTGGGCCGTGCCGGCACGGCATGACAGGCTTAAAAAATGGCACAACACGGTACGACACGAGGCCTAACCGTGCTATGCCGGCACGGCTTAGGTCACCGTGGCGTGCCGTGCTGAGCCACGCAACCCATTAGCACGAACACGACATGTACGCCACACCAATGGCACGAGCACGGCACAAGCACAGTACAAGCACAACATGAACACGACACGGTAAATTGGCACGGTACAGTACGGATACACGACATGACACGAATATGATATGGCACGACACGTTAAATGGCACGAGACACGGCACGACATATGGCATGATTAGGCACGATTATAGCAATTAGACATGCCAACGGTCGATACGTTTATAGCCGTTAGGCGTGCCAACGGGCGGCACTGCACAATTAGGCACGACTATCAGTTAAAACAACTCTATTTTGATTTTTTTTGTTTTTTGACCAAAATACCCCTATTAACAGCCAAAAAAGGCTACTTCCAGGGGCATTATGGTCATGTGCACCCCCTCCACCCCATTTTTCTATAAATACCAACCTCATACACCCCATTTTTCTTATAAAACTTCAATCTCTCCCAAAATTCTCTCTTTCTCACCATATCATTCATTCTCTTACTCAATCAACAACACAAAATCAAGGAATATCAAGATTAAAGGGGTTGAAAATTTTAAAAACATCAAGGTCGTGAATTCAAAATCAAGAATCAAGAATTCAAGATCTCAAGTCTCATCCTCTCAATTCTCAATCAAGTTTAGTTCATTTTTTGAGGTATTTATATTTATATTTATATTTTTTATATATATCATTATGGATCATCTCTACAATTCTCCTCCACATGTTGATGATGATGATAATTTTACTCCCCCCAAGAACAAGTAGATCCTACTACTCCCTCTACTGCTATTAGTAAAAAAAGTACAAGGGTTAGAACATCAAATGTTTGGAACCATTTTACAATTAAAGAGATAGATCATCTCGGACAAACGAGACAAAGAGCCGTATGCAATCTTTGTCCTGCACATTATGAACCGCATTCTAAAGGTGGTACCGGTGCCCTAAGGAGGCACTTGAGACTTGTCTTCCCAAACACCAAAACCCCAATGACCCAAAACAAACTCAAATTAATATAGGATCTAGTGGGATAGGAACTTTTATATACAACCAATGTAAAATGAGAGATGGGTTAGCATTATATGTAGCTGGAGCAGAACAACCATTTACTTTTGGTGAAGACCCTAAACTTGAACATTTTTTAAAAATTTATATTCAACCTTCTTTTCAAAAAGTTATTAGAGGCACATGTAGATCTGATCTTTTATAAATTTTTAATGATAGGAAATTAAAGTTAATTTTCGAATTTTCTTCTCATGTTGGTGCAATTTCTTTTACTTCCGATATGTGGACCGATTGTAATAAATGTGGTTATCTTTATCTTACTGCTCATTATATTGATGCTTGCTCTTGGACTTTAATTAAAAAAATTATTGCCTTTCGTTTGTTAGAATATCCCCATAGTGGTCAACATATTTATCAATACATTTTAAGTATACTCAATAAATATAACATTGTCTCTAAATGTTTTAGTATTAGTTTTGATAATGCTAGTGCTCACATGCAAAAGACATTTTGACACATGCAAATTTCATTTTGCATATGCAAAATAACATTTGACACATGCAAATGTCATTTGGCATTAGCAAAATAACATTTGACACATGCAAATTTCATTTTGCATATGCAAAATAACATTTGACACATGCAAATGACATTTGGCACATGCAAATGTCATTTGGTACAAAAAATGGCACTTGGCATGATTAGGCACGGTTAGGCACGGCTATGGCACGAGCTGGCACGCTAATGGCACGGTTATAGCACGATCAGCCACGCTAATGGCACGGTTGCTGGTGGCACGATTGCTGGCATAGTTACTGATACGTTAATGGCCCGATAAGACATGACAAATGGCACGACTAATGGCACGGTAAGGCACGGTAAGCACGACGTGTCGACACAGCACGACACGACTTAGAGCGTGCCGTGCCAATGTGTCGTGCCGTGCCGTTCCAAGTGATTTGTGTTGATGGCACGACACGGCACGGCACGACACGACACGTTTATTAATCGTGCCAGCAGTGCCTCGTGCCGTGCCGGCACGACACATCCCACTTAACACCTCTAGGTTTAGGATTGGTTAAAACTGAAGATGCAGTAGAAAGAAGAGTGGTACAGGGAAAGATTGGTATTGGCGTTAGGATAATGGTGAATCTGAATGTGTAAGAGATGATTGGGTTTCTTTTTTTGGGAGAGATAATATGAATAAGGCCAATAGTAAACCAATAGAGTGTTGAGATACAAATAAAAGGTGATTGCGTTTTTTTTTTAAAGTAAAAGATAAAGTATCTGTTTACTTTTCTTCTTTTCTATATGATTAAACGAATTAAGAAAGAGAATGGGACACACACAAAGGATATGGGTTTCTTTGTTAAAAGATCAAGGATACACAACTTTGTGCTTCTTTTAGACTTCAAAGACTTGCAGAAAGATGAAAAAGAAGAAACTGATGCAGATGAGAGAGAAGATAGAGGTTGCGTATAATCCGATGAGCTGACCTAGTGTGAGCAGATAACTGGACAACATTAGCTCCGATCGAGGGTATGACTGGTCGGGCCAACGACTCTAAAATTTCAATAGAGAGATCTAAGATGGAATTGGCTCTGGTAAAAGTTTTGACTGGCCCGGTCGACACCTTACAACGGAGATAAATTGAGATTGCATCAGCGGAACGATGCCTCTTATCAGTTCACCAGAGATATCAGAATAGTGTCGGTGGAACAACGCCTCTTATCAGTTCAACAGAGTGATCGGGATGGTGTCGGAGGGATGACACCTTTCATCAGTTCATGAGAAAGATGTCAAGATTTTGGCAAAAGTGGGGTGAGTATCGATACCCTTATGGTGGGTATCGATACCCACAAATCAGGCTAGTGGAGTATCGATACCCATTTTGGGGGTATCGATACCCACTTTCAGGGATGCCAAGTATCGATACCGGGTATCGATACTTGCTGGGAATTTCATTCCGGGAAAGTTTCTAAGTTGCGAATTTTGCTAATTTAAGTCCTTTATGACTTGGGTTTCTTCCTATTTCGTGAGAGAACTTTGTAAGCCTATAAGTAGGGGTTTATTAGGGTCTTCTAGGTATAGAGAGAGAGAGGTGAGAGCAATATTTGTAAGGGCTTTCAACAATGAGGGTTTGAGAGAATCCTTGTAAGGGTTGAGAGGCTTGGAACATGGGTTGCTCGTGAGGTAAGTCCTTGTAACTATACTTCATTATTTTCATTATAATGGAAAGAATTCATCGTCGTCCGTGGATGTAGGCAACCTTGCCGAACCACGTAAATCTTGTGCGTTGTGGTACTTGCTTTGTTTTTCTGTTTTACATTCTCGATTTACTTGTTTGATTGTTTATCTCTAGTTTGTGGTTAATTAGATCCCTAAAATCCTAACAAACTAGTATCAGAGCTTTTAGGGATTCTTTAATTCGTTCTTGAGATAGCATCGAAACATGTGAAGGTTACGAACTCTAGGTTCGATGTGGAGAAGTTTGATGGAAAAATAAATTTTGGACTGTGGCAAGTCCAAGTGAAGAATTCGCTGATTCAACAAAGTTTGCACAAGGCTTTGAAGGGAAGACCTGCGGACATGAAGGACAATGAATGGGAAGAATATGATTTATAGGCTTGTAGTGCGATTTGTTTGTGTTTGGCACAGGAGGTCACATACACAGTGATGCATGAGGAATCGGCTGAGAAATTGTACATAACAAAGTCTCTATCAAGTAGGTGGATGCAGGTCATGTAGTGCTGGGCAATAACTTAGCTTGCAAGACGGTTGGGATAAGAACGGTTCAGATCAAGACCAGTGAGGTTAAGGTGAAGATCTTATCTGAGGTAAGACACATTCCTGATCTGAAAAGGAATTTGATTTCTCTTGGTGCTTTAGAATCCAAGGGTTACAGTTTTGTGGCCGAAGGGGGAGTTCTAAAGGTGGCAGATCGAAACTCCAGATTGGTGATTCAGGGTGAGAGACAAGGAAATGTGTATTTCTTGTCAGGAAGTATAGTAACAGGTGGAGCCATGGTTGAAACCGAAGACAATGAAGTTTCTAATCCTAAAAGGTTGAGTCATATGCAACTGGGGCATGTGAGTGAGGTGGGATTGGATGTAAAGAGCAAGGATGACTTGCTAAACAGGTTAAAAATTGCCAAAGGTGAGTTTTGTGAACGTTATGTTTATGGAAACTAGAATAGGATGAAAATTGGCAATGGTGTCCATTGTAGTATTACTTTGGATTACATCCGTTTGGATGTGTGGAGGCCTTTTAACGAAGGTATGAGATTTTCTTTCATTGACGACTTTTCTAGGAGAGTGTGGTTGTGTGTCATGAAGGTAGGAGAAGTCGTTGGAAGTTTATCGAAGTGGAGGACTATGATAAAGACCCAGACTGATAAGGAACGGTGGCGGCTTAGTTTCGTCATTGAAGGGAAATTGGTGAATATTCCCATGAAAGAATATTGTCAGAATGAAGGCATAGTGAGGCACTTCACGGTAAGAGAAGCATTTCAAAGGAAGGAGATAGCAGGAAGGATGAACCGGACTGTTATAGAGATAGCATGGTACATGTTGAGTAAACAATATCGGGCTGAGGAAGTTAAACCGGCATGTTATCTCATCTACAGATCACCATCGACAGCAATCGAGTCGGAGAGAAATTTTGAGGTATGTTTATGTAATTTTGCTGGTTATGATTCCATTTTTATGTGTGAGGGTTTTGCATATTTCCATGTTAGGGAAAGTAAGCTAAACCCATTGTGGAAGAAGATAGTTATGGGCTATAAGAATGGAGTCAGGTGTGACAAATTGTGGTATCTAAAGAGCCACAAGTTTGTATTCAGCAAGGATGACATATATGTGGAATCTGGTTTGCATCATCCTAGCAAACAGAGTTCGACTTGGGTGGAGGAGAGTGTTAGTGATTCTAGGTAGGTAGAGGTTGTACTTCACACGGATTCTACGTAAGAAGATGTGGATGAGGAAGAGGTTCCAACATTGGGATTTCGACAACAACAGGAAGTGAAATTCTTTGGAAGAGGAAAACCATTAGAGCATCAGTTTGGTTTGGCTATAAAGAAGTCGTAGTCTATGCATTGTTAGCTTATGAAGATAAGTTGAAAGCAGTAATGGGTGAAGAGATGAAGTCTATTTACATGTCTTGGGTGCTTGTCGAGCTACCTAAGGGAGGCAATGCAGGTAGGTGCAAATTGTTGTTCACTAAGAAGAAAATATCTCTAAACACAAGTGACAAATGACATAAAACCCAATTGGTAGTTAAAGGCAATGCACAAAGGGAAGGTGTGTATGAAGTTTACTCTCCAATGCACACTTCTAACTGTGTCTTGTTGGCTAAAGAGGGATCCATGGATTTTAAGTCAGTACAACTCAAAGTCATTGTAGCGTACTTAAAGAATGTTTTGGAGGATGACATTGAAATGTCGCAGCCCGGAAGTTATGTTGTTGCAAAGAAGGAGAATTATGTGTTTGAATCGAAGGAGTTCTTGTATGATTTCAAGAAGTCGCCAAGGCAATTATACAAGAGATTTGGCATAGTGATTCAGGATCGGGAGTTTACATACAATTTGTGGGATAACTGTGTGTATTTCAAAAGGCTACTAGATTGTTCCTTGATTGTCTTACTGCTATACATTGAAGACATGCATAATACTGCTACGAGCATGGTGGAGGTTGACACGGTCAGATCTCGGTGGAGTATGGAGTTTGATATGGAGGATTGGAGTGCAATTGGTAGCTTGGTCTATGTGGTGATGTGCACTCAAATTGACGTTTCACATGCGGTTCGTGTTGTTAATTATTTGGCGAATTTCGGAGAACAACATCGGCAGGCAGTGAGGGTATCTACAGGGTACAAATGTTGTAGGATCGATTAAGATCCTACATACGGAGGCGTCGTAAGGCGAAATGTGGTGACGATGATAAACGTGAAGAGAAGAACAGGTACGTGAAGTGGAGCTTTGCCAAAAGGTGGAGATTGTGAAGATTTTGGCAAAATGAGGGTGAGTATCGATACCCTTATGGTGGGTATCGATACCCACAAATCAGGTTAGTGGAGTATCGATACCCATTTTGGGGGTATCGATACCCACTTTATGGGATGCCCAGTATCGATACCCACTGGGAATTTCATTCCGAGAAAGTTTCTAAGTTGCGAATTTTACTAATTTGAGTCCTTTATGACTTGGGTTTCTTCCTATTTCGTGAGAGAACTTTGTAAGCCTATAAATAGGGGTTTATTAGGGTCTTCTAGGTATAGAGAGAGAGAGAGAGAGAGAGAGAGAGAGATGTGAGAGCAATAATTGTAAGGACTTTCAACAATGAGGGTTTAAGAGAATCCTTATAAGGGTTGAGAGGCTTGGAACTTGGGTTGCTCGTGAGGTAAGTCCTTGTAACTGTTCTTCATTGTTTTCATTATAGTAGAAAGAGTTTATCTTCATCCGTGGATATAGGCAACCTTGCCGAACCACGTAAATCTTGTGCGTTGTGTTGTTACTTTATTTTTCTGTTTTACATTCTCGATTTACTTATTTGATTATTTATCTCTAGTTGTGGTTAATTTGATCTCTAAAATCCTAACAAAAGATTGGGATGGCATTGGCGGAATGATGCCTCTTGTGAGTTCAACTGAGAGATCAGGATGGCATTGACGGATCGAAGCCTTTGAAACCAGTTGTGAGAAATGGTATTCTGGAGAATTTTTTTACTTTAGCTTTGATGCTATGTTAAAAATGGTACTCTAAGAAAAGGTTTGTAACTAGGATTACAACTTGATCTTGATCAGTTATGGAAATGTTACAACTTGATCTTGATTAGTTGTAGATTACATCTCGGTGATTAGTTGTGGAAGATCAAAACTCGATACATCTCAGTCATCAGTCGTGGAAGATCACAACTCGATCGATATAGAAACCATATACAAGCATCCTTATTTTTATATGTTATAAAATAATGTGAACCAAAATATAATTCAAGATATGCAGCCGTAATAGCAATTATAGTTGGATTTGTAGCCGCCATGACTGGATTTGCATCTGTATTTTAATACCCCCTGAATCTCAAGATGCTTGGAAAGCATTTGAAGTTTGCCATATGATTTCGGTTTTGATCTATGTGGATATTCAATGAATGCAATCGACGACTCAGCTTTATCAATAATTTACATGACACCCGTGAAGGGTTTTAGCTATGCGTGCATGTGATGAGACAATGGGGTTTAGATCAGGTACTATCGAGTTGAAAGGATTAGGTACTGTCAGGTTTGGATCTCTTATTAAGTCTGTTCTAAGTGTTTAGGTTCGATTGAATTCTCTGTAGCGAAGGTAGGAGAAGTCTGTGTGTGCCCCAATAAAACCATACATGTGGTAGCAAAATATAACTAAAATGGCATACTAATGCTATATCGAAATACAACCAATCTACCCCAGGGAACCCACATATCAATCTCAGCACACAATTAATAAGGAAATTCATTTCCTGTTAAGGGCATCAAACCATTAGGGTAGCCAATGCTCTGGTTAGGGCACCCATCCAGAGAAGAGGTTCTCAAATTTGATAAAATTCTCTAGTCCCAGATAAAGATTAGTTTATCTAGAATCCCTAAAATTAAGGAAACCAAGTTCCACAAGAATTGATATTTCCCTCTATAAATACTAGTCGATTATATTAGTCTAAGGTATGCCATTCTATGCCATTCTATGTCATCTAAACCCTATACCTAGGACATCTGGCTGACTTGAGCGTCGGAGCTTTTTTGCAGGTACCCTCGCCATTCTTCTGGAGTGGGAGGAGAATGAAGAGCTATGCAATCCGTCCGATCATATCAACAATCTTGAAAAGTGTCGAGGTAACATTTTTGCCCCGACAAAGTCAATAAGAATCATGACAGAAAAATCAAGTGATACTTTTCTGCGGTTGATATTTTGGTGTTCTAATGGGATGAAATTTTTTTTTGTTTACTAAAAGTAAAAGGAGATTTTTTTTATATAATGTAAAAGATATTTCCTTTAAAGAAAATAAGAGGAGATTTGTAAAGTTAGGTGTTATCGGTTCAAGACTTTGAGGAAGTCTTACAAAGTCATGTGTTATTGGTTCAAGACTTTGAAGGAGTCTTGCAAAATCACGTGTTATTGGTTCAAGACTTTGAGGGACTCTTGCAAAATTATGTGTTATTTGTTCAAGACTTTAAAGGAGTTTTGCAAAGTCATGTGTTATTAGTTGTAGACTTTAAAGTCCATGACTTTGATGGATTTACCTTTTTGATAGACTTTGATGGACTTTATGTGTAAATTGGCATGTGTGAAATCTGACCAAAATAGGTGAGATTGTGGTGGACTTCATATTTTGATAATTAAATATTAATAAATAATAATTAATAACTAACATTAATATTAATATTAATAATTAATAATTAATAATTAGCATTAATAATTGCTAACTGATATTAATAATTAATAATTACTAAATAATAATGATACTAAGTTTAATTAATATACATTAATAAATATTATTATTATTAATTAGTAATTACAAACTATTATAATTGATTACTACAAGCAATTATTATACATATTAGTTATAAGTTAATAATTAATTATAAATATAAGAAACTCTTATTCATTTTTATTATTATTATTTATTGTAATAATGAATACATAAATTCATAATAATCATAAATATAATTAATTAATATTATCAAATTTAAAAATAAATGTATATTAAAAACTATTATTACTAGTAAAGTATTAATTAGTAAATATATAAATAGCTATGATTGATAAGTAATAAAAATTATTAATTATAACAACTATTACTTATTTCTAACCATTACTTTTACTTATTATTATTAATAAATATAATAATTTATAATAATCCTAAATATAAATAATTAATATTAATAAATATAAATTAAAATTAACATTATTAATATTTTTAATAATTAATAATATAAATAGATTATGATTGATAAATAATAAAAATTATTAATCATCAAGAGTCTACAGGATTGTATAGAAGCTTGTAAGAGTCTGCAGTACTCCGTAGGAGTTTGTAGGACTCTACAACAAGAGTCCGCAGAACTTTGCAGCATAAGTCTGCAAAGAGTCCACAGGAGTCTCTCAGAATCTGTCGAAGTCTATCACTTTCAAGACTCTACGAAAATCTATTGAAGTCATGATTGAATAACCCCTATAAGAGATATAAGTGGGCGATGGTTTTTTAAACGATGGCTAGATTTTTATTTTTCTTAAGTAAAAGAGTTTTGGTTTTTCACTTAAAGTAAAAGACAAAAGAGTATTACTTTTCCTTTTGCCTTTTCTCTTACTATAGTGATTGAGAGAGAAAGATAAAAAGAGATAAAAGAGGATTTGAGGGAAGTGAGGCAGTTCCAAGAAACTAAAAGTGCATCAGAGATGTGTTCGGTGACGACGAGGGAAACGAGGGCAACGAGGGCCAATATGTTCTTTTTTACTGATTACTCATAACAAACTGTGAAAGAGAGAGAAAGAGAGAAACAATAGTTTTTAGAGAGAGAAAATAGATAGATTCAAGAGAGAAAGAAGGAGAATTAATAGGATAAGGTAGACTAGAACACTCCAATGAGATGCCGCTTCTCATTGGTACCCTTCTTTTAAATAAAATCAAATCCCAGATCTGTAGGATCATGGGTTACAAGACATGTACATCAACATAATGGACTTAAGATAACAAATAACTAACTATAACTACTTCAACACTTCCTACGTGGATGAGACTCAGTCTCTTCTTGATTATCTACTTGACATGTGGCACAACCACTTAATCCACTACACAAACAACCAACACTTCCCATGAACATGTAGAACATAGTGGTTTACATAGGTACGTGCATGAATGCATGTATAAATCCTTCCCCTTAGTTTGACCTTATCCTCAAGGTAAAAATCTGGATAACGATGGACAAATTTACTGTAATTCATCTACGTGGCATCTGATGGGGCTGTACCTTTCCATTGGACTAACACTTTACGAAACACATGATTACCCTTTTGTGTGGTGAGATCATCTAAAACTACAGCAGGGTAAGGCTGAATCTCGAGATTGTCATCAACTGGCGGGAGAGAATCCTGTGGTTGGACGAGAGGCCCCAAATGTTTTTTGAGATAAGACACCTGAAAGACAGGATGTATCTCCGAAGTTTTGGGCAAATCTAGACGATAAGCAACTTCACCTACCCTTTCAAGTACCTAATATGGACCATAGAAACGTGGTCCTAACTTCACAGTACGTCGGAGAGCTAAAGGGGTTTGGCGATACTGTTGCAAGCGCAAGAACACCCAATCTCCCACTGCAAATTCTTTGTCCACGCATTTCAAATCAGCATTCCTTTTCATCCGATCTTGAGCCTGAATCAAATTTTGTTTTGAAAGTACCAAAACAGCTTGTCGGTCTTTCAAAATCTCATCTACTGCTTGTACCGCAGTCAGGCCAGGTACACATAAGAGTAAAGTCAGGGGCTTACGTCCGTACACGACGTCATATGGTGACATCTTGGTGGAAGAGTGAACTCTGGTATTGTACCAATATTCGGCCATGGAAAGCCAATTAACCCATTACTTTGGATGATCGTTAGTGAAGCAACGAAGATAAGTCTCCAAAGTCCTGTTCACAACCTCGGGCTGACCATCCGTTTGGGGTAAAAATATAATGAATTGTTTTTATTTTTCTCTTGTTATCGTTGGGAGAGATCTACACTACTAATGTACATAGTGGAGACAAGTACATAGAAGTATGTAAATAATTAATCTAGTACACATTTAATTATGGGTCATTGTCGATGTTAAGTGTGGTGTGGCAGACAACCACCATCATTCGTGATGGAGAAGGAGTCGTTGGGTTGTCACTAACCATATACCCATTTGTTAATTCAGCCATTATCTATATTCCCATTTGTTTATTCAGCCATTATCTAACTTGTTGTAATAGGCCCCCTCAAGTTAAGCGGGCATTGTTGTACGGTTAACTTGTGTCGAAGGATAGAAAATCTGGACTTACTAAGGCCCTTGGTGAAGATGTCAGCCGTTTGATCGTGTGCGGAGATGAATTTAACAATGAGTTGACGAGCAGTGACACGCTCACGAACAAAGTGGTAGTTAATTTCTATGTGTTTGGTTCGGGAATGGAAAATAGGGTTGACAGCGAGATATGTGGCACCGATGTTGTCGCAACACAAGGTTGGAGTTGATGTGTGTATTTGGAGTTCTCTGAGGAGTGATTGTATCCACGCAAGTTCAGCTGTGGTGATAGCGAGGCCACGGTATTCAGCCTCAGTACTGGAGCGACAAATAATGCGTTGTTTACGAGCGGACCATGAAATAATGTTATTGCCCAAGAAGATGCAATAGCCACTTGTAGAGCCACGGTCGTCGAGGCACCCAGCCCAATCAGCATCACTGAAGGCATTAAGGCTCAAACTGGGAGATGATCTAATCAAGATACCGTAATCTATTGTTTGTTTTAAGTACCGAAGAATTCTTTTGACTACATGCCAATGTTCATCTGTTGGAGAGTGCATGTACTGACATACTTTGTTGACCGCATAGGAGACATCTGGTCTGGTGAAGGTAAGATATTGTAATGCGCCGACGATGCTACGATACAGAGTGGGATCATGAAAGTCTTTGCCACTGGTTATACTTAATTTGGAAGTGCTGCTGAATGGTGTGGAGATGGGTTTAACGCCATCCATTTTAGTGCAGTGGAGAAGTTCAGCGATGTACTTGCGTTGAGTTAAGAATAGACCAGTTGATGGTCGGAGAACTTCGATGCCAAGAAAGTAGGAGAGAGTGCCGAGATCCTTGACGGCAAATTCGTGTTGTAACTGCAAAATAAGAGAGGAAATTAAAGTAGCGTCTGATCCAGTAATGATGATGTCATCTACGTAGACTAAAATAAACAGAGTTGAGTTAGGTGTGCGCTTGATAAAGAGAGAGTGATCAGATTTAGAGCCATGAAAACCTATTTGAAGAAGAAAGGAACTTAGGCGATAGTACCAGGCGCGTGGTGCTTGCTTGAGGCTATAAAGTGATTTGTGGATTTTACAGACATGTGTGGGGTATCTAGGGTCAGTGTATCCCGGCGGTTGCTTCATGAATACTTCCTCTGTCAAAATGCCATGTAGGAATGCGTTTTGGATGTCGAGGTGATGTAATGGCCAACTATGTGAAACTGCAATAGTGAGAACAACGCGGATGGTGCATGGTTTGACAACTGGGCTAAAGGTTTCTTTGTAGTCAAGCCCTGGTTGTTGATTGAATCCTTTTGCAACAAGGCGGGCCTTATACCGTTCGAGGGACCCGTCCGCTTTGTGTTTTATTTTGAAGATCCATTTACACCCAACCACATTTTGTGTTGGTGTAGATGGGACTAATGACCAAGTCTCATTACGTAATAAGGCATTATATTCGTCATCCATAGCCCGTCGCCAATTGCCATCGGACTTAGCTTGAGAGTAGCAAGTTGGTTCAATTAAAGGAAGGGCGTGTTTTGTTATGGTGAAGGCTTTGGGTTTGAATATTCCATTTTTGCCCCTAGTGGTCATAGGATGAGCATTTTGGATGACAGATGGAATAATGGGGGCATAAGGTGCAAGGGAAGGTACGGAAGGGGGGTTAGAGAGTGGTGATTGTGGCGGGTTGGTAGAGGTGGATAAAGGAGGTATGTGAGTTTGGTTTAAGGGAAGTAAAGGTGAGTGAGGAGTGGAGTGGGAAGGGGAACTGAAGTTGGGAGGCAAAGATGGAGTGGATGTTTCTAGAAAGGGTATTGGTAGAGGGGATGTTTGGGATATTGGTAACCTTAAGTCATGTGGGTTACCTGTATCATGTGAAAAAGCTGGCATTTGAGGTGCCCATGTTAGAGAATTACTAAACTGGTTAGGGATGAGTAAAGGAGGTACTTGATTAGATGAAAAGGTAGCAGAAGGTGTGATATTACTGGTGTGAAATGGAAAATCTTTTTCTTCAAATTTGACATGTCTGGAAATGTACAACCGGTTAGTTTCCTGGTGAAGGCATTTGTAGCCCTTTTGATTATCTCCATACCCTAGAAAAACACAAGGCAAAGTGCGGGTGTCTAATTTATGTTTACGATACTCACGCAAATTTGGGTAACATAGACACCCAAATGTTCGAAGAGATGTATAATCTGGTTCTTTGAGATATAAAAGTGTGTAAGGGCATGTATGTTTATTTGTTGATGATGGCAACCGATTAATAAGAAAAATAGAAGTAGAAAAAGCATCAACCCAATATTCTAGAGGGATATTAGCAGTATGCATAAGGGAAAGACCAGTTTCAACGATGTGTCTATGACGACACTCAACAATACCATTTTGTTGAGGGGTGTGTGGACACGTAAAACGTTGTAGAATACCTTCTGAAGTGAGAAAGTTCGCAAACTTATGATATTCACCACCATTGTCAGATTGAAATATTTTGATACGACGCTCAAACTGATTTTCAATTTGTTTCTTAAAATTAATAAAGACAGATAGAGCATCAGATTTTTGAAATATAGGGAAAAACCAAATAAATCGAGAATATGCATCAACAAAAATAATGTAGTACCTATACCCATAAACCGATGTAATAGGAGAAGGGCCCCAAATATCAGAAATTATTAAGTCCAACGGTGACTCATAAGTAGTAGTGCTAGACTGAAAGGGTAAGTTATGAGTTTTGGACATATTACAAGCATGACATGAATTAGCCGTAAAATCACTTGTGGGTAATGAAAAATTTGAGATAATAGATTTAACGGTGCGTAACATAGGATGTCCAAGACGTCTATGACACCCATCAAGAGTGGTCCGTTCACCAAGAAGAGCAGACTTAGGTGGGTCAGGTAAGTGTGGATCGAAGCAATTAAGGCCTCCTTTATTCGTGCCTTGAAGAACTACCTTCTGTGTTCCCTGTTCCTTCACAACAAAGTAGTTAGGGTGAAATTCAAAAAATACATTATTATCTTGTGAAAATTGAGAAACAGATAGTAAATTGGTTGAAATGTTGGGAACATATAAAATATTCTTGAGGAAAAATGTGTGTGAAGGTGTAGAGAAGGTACCCATACCAATCTGATTTATTGGAAGAGACTGACCATTACCGACGCGCACACCATCAGATCCCGCGTAGTCATGTTGAATATGGAGACGTTGAAGGTCATTGGTAATGTGATTGGTGGCGCCACTGTCTGGAAGCCAATTAAATCCCGTGGTATGAGGAGCAGCCACATATGCAGTGGGTGGATTATTGGGTGTGTTAGTATTATTTTGGGCGAAATGTGGGCGAGGTTCATATCGCAACCGACATGTTTTAGCAGTATGATTGAACCGTCCACAAATTTGACACGATGCATTATGAGATTGAGATCTGCTACGACCCTTATTAGGTGGTGGAGTGAGAGACTGATCTCGAGTGTGCTGAGAAGGTGGAGATCTGTAGGACATAGAGTTATTGTTGTGGGATCGATACTGTGCGGCGTGAGCTTGAGGAATTTGGGGTGCAGCATTTTGAAGCATGGCATTGTAAGAGTCAAGTCTCATCTCAAAGGCGAGAATATGGGCTTGGAATTCGTCCATTTCCATATCATCAATACGAGCAGTCAAGGTGGCAACAATAGGGTCATATTCTGTATCAAGACCACCCAAAATGATTTGTTGTAAATCAGATTCAAGAAGAGAGTTACCGGATGCTGCAAGATCGTCGGAAAGGCGTTTGATTTTCAGGAAGTATGCTTCTATAGAGAGATTTCCTTTTCGGATATTAGTGAGTTCACAACGTAGTTGGTTCCTGCGAGCATGAGATTTAGAGGCAAATTTCTTCTCAAGAGCAAGCCATAAAGTCCTGGACGAGGTGTTGCCAACAACTTTAGCCAAAACAGGCTCAGTTAGGGAGGATATGAGCCAACCTATAAGAAAATGATCTTGTTTCAACCATTTGATGTAGGCTGGATTAGGAGTAGATTGGTCTGACAAAGTGTGAGAAGGACAAGGAAAAGTGCCATCAACGTAGCCCTCTAGATTACAACCTTTGAGAAAATAGGTGATCTGATATTTCCAAAGGATGTAGTTGCTACCGTCCAAGCGAATGAGAGAGTTGTTGGTAGGGGTTTGCAGAGGAAGAGATGCGGCAGATGAGCTGCCGATTGAGGTGGTAGAGCTTTCAGCTGCAGATGCCATAATTTGAAAAAGAGAAAGAAAAGGATAGCGATGGCGAATGAGAAGTAATGATGGTGGATCAGTGCTCTGATACCATAAAAATATAATGAATTGTTTTTATTTTTCTCTTGTTATCGTTGGGAGAGATCTACACTACTATATATACATGGTGGAGATAAGTACATAGAAGTATGTAAATAATTAATTTAGTACACATTTAATTATGGGTCATTGTCGATGTTAAGTGTGGTGTGGCAGACAACCACCATCATGCGTGATGGAGAAGGAGTCGTTGGCTTGTCACTAACCATATTCCCATTTGTTTATTCAGCCATTATCTAACTTGTTGTAATATGGGGATGGTAACTAGAACTCATGCACAACTGCGTGTTATGCAGTTTAAAAAGTTCACGCCAAAAATTGCTCGTAAATGTAGCATCTAGGTCACTAACTATTGATTTCGGGACCTTATAAAGTTTAACAATATTATCAAAGAAAAACTTGAGCAATGTAGAAGGGTGTGCAAGAGGTATGGAATTTCCGTACTTAGACAAGCGATCCACAACCACCAAAATTACAGATTTACCTCGAGAAGAAAGTAACCCTTCAATGAAATCCATCGAAATGTTAGTCCAAATGTGCTCTGGTACAGGTAGAGATTGGAGGAGTCTGCCCGGCTTGGTAGTGTCATTATTATAAATCCGACATACTTGACAACAACGGATATAGCTCCGAATTAAAGTTCGCAACCCCTATCCCAAAAAAGAATTTTGAATCCGAGCAAGTGTTTTATGGTACCCCGAATGTCCAGATATTGGTGACGAGTGCATAGCTGAAAGTACTTGTGGAATTAATTTAGAAGATGGACTAAAAAGAATTTTTCCTTCATAAAACCAAACCCCATCTCTAAATTGATAATTGTGGGCCCCCTTGGGGTGTGAATCAACAAGCTGCTGAATGTTGTGATAGAATTGGTTAGTCTGGACTTCTTTCTGAATATCATGCCACCAATCCAACCGAGTTAACGAGATGGCAGAACATTAGAACTCAGAACGCCTTGATAGTGCATCAGCCATACGATTTTCAGCCCCTTTTTTTTGTACTCAACCTTATAGTCAAATCCAAGAATCTGGGGAAGCCACCGTTGCTGGTTTAGAGTGGTAATTCTTTGCTCAAGAAGATACATCAAGCTTCGTTGATCGGTTCGTACAATAAAATGACGTCCCAATTGATATAGACGCCACCTTTGAATTGCATTAATCAATGCCAACATTTCTTTCTCATAAGTAGATAGAGAGGGTTCTCGGCCTATAAGCGCCTGACTGAAATAGGCGATTAGCTGTTGGTCTTGCATAAGAACTAGGGGTGCAACTCAGGCGGGTAAGGTCAGGTTAGAGATCAACCCAAGCCCAACCCAAAGTCTAATTCACTGGGCCCGAGCCCGAGCCTAACCCGAGCTCGGGTTTGAGATTTAAAGACCGAGCCCGGGCCCGATAGAACCCATAGAAAAATCGGGTTTTCGGGTTGGACCTAAGTTTGTCGCCAAAAGTCTTCCATTATTAAAATTTCTCTGGAAAACAACAAATCAAGGCATGAATACTTCAGTGAGATCAAACACAACCAACATTCCACCAAATTCCCTGAGAAAATAAGAAACAACAATCACTACAAATAAAAACCCATTAGTAACATTTTATAAAGACTAAGGAAGAAAGGAAATAAAAAAAGAAAAAGAAAAGAAAGGAAAGAAACACTCTCTGAACTAGAACAAAGATAACCCAAATCTTTATTTTTGGGAAGAACAGAGAGACATTACTACCACACTGATTAATGAACTTCTATCTCTTCCATCATGGATGCCAAATATATCTTTGGATTCAAGAGAATTTATCCATTTTAACAATTAAGATCAGATGAGAACCCTCTGTGGGTTTAAAGAAATTACAAGAGAAAAATCTAGAGAGACAAAATTATAGATATCTAATTTAACTCTCGAGACCCTGAAGGTAGATGCAGCTATTGTTGATCGATCGTGAATACAGCCACCCCGAGTCGTCCTCCAAACCTCTTCTTCTTCCTCCACTTCAACCGAGAGAAGCTTAGAAGCGGGGATATTTGGGGTTTCTAGGATTTTTTCTTTTCTTTTAATAGAGATGAGAAATAGGCGTTGACAGTTGACACGTTATCTTAGGGCCTTGTCACCTTGATACGTTGTCTAATAATATCTAAGATCTAGATAAGACGTCGGGCTCGGGTTCCTCAGGTAGCCCGACATAACAACCCGAACCCAGCCCAACATTAGATCGGGTTCACATATTTAGGTCCAAGCCCGAGGCTGACATTTCATATCCTCAACCCAAGCCCAACCCAAGGTCGGGTTTAGGACATCGGGCTCGGGTTTTGTCCGCCCGAGTTTCACTCCTAATAAGAACTGCCCCGAGTCCAGCAGCACTAGCATCACATTCAACAATAAAATCTTTAGAAAAATTAAGCAATCAAAGGACTAAGGGTTGAGTTAGTACCTCCTTGAGTTTATTGAAAGCTAATGTTGCAGAGTCCTCCCAATGGAAAGAGTTCTTCTTCAATAGACGAGTTAACAGCGCTGGAGATGCCATAACCGCGAATAAACTTGCGATAGTACCTTATTAAACCCAAAAATCCACGCAAAGCTTTGATAGTGGTAGGGACTGGCCAGTCGAGAATACTCTGAATTTTAGAAGGATCAACTGCTACACCTTGTGGGGTGATAACATGCCCCAAATAATTGACTTCCTGAACTCCAAAATTACATTTTGACATTTTTGCATACAGGTGATGTTGTTGCAAAATAGTTAGCACTAAACAAAGATGATGTAAATGTTTAATCCAGGATGCACTATAAATTAAAATGTCGTAAAAAAAAATGAGGACAAAGTGATGCAAATAAGGCCTAAAAATCTCATTCATTAACGACTGAAAGGTGGATGGGGCATTTGATAATCTGAATAGCATTACCAAAAATTCGTAATCCCCCTCCTGAGTATAGAATGCCATTTTGGGTATGTCAAACTCATAAACACGAATTTGGTGGTATCCCGAACATAAATCCAACTTAGAAAAATTAGTAGCACCATGCAACTCATCAAGCAATTCGTCCATAACTGGGATTGAAAATTTATCCTTAATAGTGACAGTGTTAAGTGATCGGTAATCGACACACATGCACCAACTACCGTCAAATTTTCGAACCAATAAGACCAGAATCTGGCACCGCCCCTCAATTACTATCTCCGAAGGAGAGAGAGAGACGTCTAAAACTCATCCACGAAAAAGTGGGGAGAATGACGACTAAAGAGTCATGCGAAAATGGAGTCGCCACCTGATTAAAGGGAATCAGGACCATTTTTGCTTGGAAAACCGCTTTTATTTTAGCGACAACTCCATGGCGATCTTCTGGTCAATGGTCTGCAATGAAGAGATTCCTAGGTAAAAGAATCTAGGTACGGGTCATGAAGGTGTTAGGCACCTGACAACCATCTGATCGAGAGATCGACTTCTACTTCATGGCTAAGGGCATTCTTTGGAAATTTATGATCAAACTGATCTACACTACAATAAGAAAGTAATAAAAGTAATGTAGGGTGCCCCCTAAATCTACGTGATATGCGTATAAGGTTCTAGGATGAAAATAAAATGGGTACGCTTCTCTGTTCTCTGGAGGTGCATCAAAGCGTGGTGACACGTGTGAAGATACCACACATGTACAAAAGAGGTGATATGTGTGATCGCACATATACCTAAGCATACAATAGTGACACATGCATAACTATGCTTGTACACAAACAAACAAGTGATACGTGCAAAACTGACACGTACACTAAACAATATCGGCGTACGAAATAGGTACGTGACGAGGGTGATGCGTGCAAGACTGACACGTTTACCGAGAACTCTACGTGCAAAACTGGCATGTGACATAAGACCGTACATGCAAATCTGGCATGTAACAATAAGGAACATGCAAAACAGGCACGTGAAGGATGGGCGAGACACACGAGACCTGCGTGAGCTCTGAGAAATCGTACGTGCAAAACTGGCAGATGACGAAAGATATATGTGCAAAATGGGCACATGACAAAGAAGGAGCGTGCAAAATAGACACGTCTCGCTAGAAAATCTATACGCACATAATACGCTCATAACGGAGGTCGAACGTGCAAAACAAGCATGCGTCAAAGAATAGATGTGCGAGACAGGTACGTGACAAAAGGGGTTACGTGTAGAACACGCACGTGATGATAGATGACGTGCAAAATAAGCACGTGAGGACATATGACATGCAAAACAGGCACGTGACGATGATAAAATTTTTTTT
>MVGT01001388.1:456332-474750 GCA_002174775.1 Macleaya cordata | reverse complement strand
GTGTGAGACAGTGGAGGTAATACACAAGTATTCCATATCATGCTCATTCACTGTCTCAGGGTGGTAACCATTACGACGTATGTCTTTAAAGCTCAACATATCTCTCCTGGATCTAGAGGAATACAAAGCATCGTCAATATCAAGTATTGTACCACCTGGGAGCATAATACTAGCTCTACCAGAGCCCTCAATCAAACTAGTCGTACTAATGATAGTAGTCATGCAAGCCTTGAACATACTCAAGCTCATGAAAAATTTACTATCTCTGAGGATTGTATGGGTCGTAGCACTATCTGCTAGACAAACATCCTCGCCATATTGGCTTTGTCTGGATGTCTCTGCTTGGACCAATATCTCGGGATATGCCTCTGCTTGGGTCCATATCCTTTAAAAATAAAGCAAGTATAAGCATATACACAAAACGCTTATATTATATATGAACAAAAGTAGTTCATAATAGTAATACAAGAAAAGTAGTACAAGAAAAATAGTACAATTGGTATGAACAAACTCATTCCCCAATTGTATAGCAAAACTCTAATTGGTGTGAACATGCTCACCCCCTAATTAGTTTGCTTACATCCTCTCCTTCTAGATCGAGAAACATATCGGACAACTCCAGGTGGGTATCATCAATGGGAACACCATTACAAATATAATTTATCTCGGCACCAGTTTTGGCTTTCTTACATGAAGCCTGATACAAATCGACTAGGTGCTCGGACGTATAACAATTACGCGCCAGGTGTCCTTTCATGCCGCAACGATAACAGGCTACATCTCTAGGGGGTTTATTCCAACCTCTCCCTTTTCCTTGCTTTGTTTCGCTTCTAGCCCTCTCTTGGGGATCAACGGTATCCCTCTTCTGGGGATTTTGTGTAGCATGATTTGGATTATTCCACTTCCCAGAATTATTCCGTCGGTAGCATCTACCGCGTCTACCTTTATAACCAGGTCGTCCACGTCCCTGTCCTGAAGCAGTCGCTGCATAAGCTTCGGGTACAGACATAGAACCAGTGGGACAAGCCTTGTGGTTCAATAACAACAACTCGTTATTCTTTTCGGCAACTAGAAGGCAGGAGATTAATTCAGAATATTTTTGGAACCTACGCTCTCTATATTGCTGTTGTAATAACACATTAGAGGCGTGGAAAGTGCTGAAGGTTTTCTCCAGCAGCTGTGCATCAGTAACAATATCACCACAGTCTCGGCTGCGAGGTTATTTTGAATAAGGCCGAATTATATTCTGTTACTGATTTGAAGTCCTGCAACCGCANTTGAATAAGGCCGAATTATATTCTGTTACTGTCTTGAAGTCCTGCAACCGCAGGTTCCTCCAATCATTCAAAGCACCAGGATGTATGACCATCGACAAGTAGTCAAATCGATCCTTTAAACAATTCCAGAGGACTAACGGATCTTTCACCGTCAAATATTCAGATTTAAGTCCCTCATAGATGTGGTGCCGAATGAAAATAGTGGCAGTAGCAGCACGACTCTCTGTGGTCGGCTGATTTCCTTCCCAGATAGTATCTCCGAGTTGCTTAGACGCGAGATGGAGTTCCATATCTAGGACCCAGGAAAGGTAGTTATTTCCAGTGATATCTAAAGCAACAAATCAAGCTTCGTTAGATTCGACATTAAAAATAAGACAACACAAGTATACCTTTTCTAATTTTGTAAGATGCCTAGGAGCTTCGGGTTGATCACAAAATGTCGAGGTCTCGATCTGAAGAGTGGTAGAGACTCGTGCTGATAATGTGTTATAATTTCTAAGCACACAATATATGTCAAGAGGGAAGAGGAAGAGAAGAATTGATAGATTTCTTATATATCTTTCGTACAATACATATCACTCTGTATCATATATGCTTCATAGTCGTACGTAACTAACTTAGTGATAACTGTTATATATAACAGAGGGTGCATGTGAGGATGCACCCTCAAGAGGCACGTATGAAAACGTGCCCATATGCATGACCTGCATGGGTGGTGGGATAGCCACCTAACCCCCATGCGTGTTATAACAAAAAAGTTTTTTTTTAAGCTTTTGATTTTTTTTTTTTAAAAACTAAACAAAAAAATCGTTTTCTTGTAAAAAAAACAGAAAAACAACATAGCAGACTATGAAGCTTGCATCGCTGGTTTGAAGGCAGCCCTTGCCCTATCAGTTAAAAGATTAATGGTTTACGGATATTCTCTCCTGATCATTAAGTAAGTTCAGGGTGAGTGGAAGCTAAAGAACGAACAGTTGGTACCTTATCATTAGTACCTCTTGAAATTGGTCGACGAGTTTGATAAAGTCGAATTCCATCATATATTCAGAAACAAAAACTACTGTGCAAATGCTTTAGCAGTGTTATCATCTTAGTTAACTGTTCCAGAAGGAGCTACTGTTCGACCAATTGAGGTAGTCCAAAGAGATGAACCCGCATACTGTTACCAAGCGCAAGAATTCGAGGAGCAAGAGCTTAACGAGCCTTGGTATGCAGACATTAAAAGATTTTTGGAGACCCAAGAATACCCAAAAGGCGCGACCAGGAGAGATCGACAGTTTATTAGATCCTGGGCCTCAGGGTTCGCTCTATGTGGAGGTTATATATTCAAGAGATCCTTTGATAATACACTGCTAAGATGCGTGGACAAAGATGAAGCACTGAAAATTCTGGAAGAAGTCCATGTAGGAGTATGTGGTCCACACATGAGTGGTCGAATGTTGGCAAAGAAGATCCGCAGGTATGGGTACTACTGGCGAACAATGGATACTGACTGTGAATAGTTCGTCAGAAATTGTCATGAATGCCAGATACACGAAGATTTGATCCATGTTCCCCCGGCCAACCTAAACTGTCTGACGTCGCCTTGGCCGTTTTCAACATGGGGGATCGATGTGATAGGCAAGATACGCCCATCTTCATCAAATGGACATGACCACATCATCGTCGTAATCGACTATTTCACGAAATGGGTAGAAGCCATCTCGTGTAAAAGTATCAAGTCGGCCCCCACCGCGAAGTCTATCCAACATCACATCATCTGCAGATATGGAGTGCCTCACGAAATCATCTCAGATAATGGTCTGAACTAAATCGGTTCTGAGGTACGCCATTTGTTTGACAAATATAGGATCCAATACCACAATTTGTCATCTCACAGGCCACAAACTAATGGTGCGGTGGAGGCTGCCAACAAGACATTAGTCAAGATCCTGAAAAAGATGACTATGACTTATAAGGACTAGAACGACAAGTTGCCCTATGCGTTATGGGCCTATCACACCTCAATTCGAACGCCACTAGGGGCGACACCATTCTCTCTTGTATATGGAATGGAGGCAGTACTTCCAATCGAAATTAAAATTCCAACTCTCAGAGTTCTAATGGAAGGAACCGAGGATGAAGCCAATTGGATCCAGTCCAGGGTAGACGCTTTGAACTGCATTGATGAGAAAAGGATGGACGCAGCATGTCATGCACAGTTTTACCAACAAAGGCTAGCTCGTAGCTTTAACAAGAAGGTCCGACCAAGAAACTTGAATATAGGCGACCTCGGGCTCAAAGAAATCAGGCCTTTAGATCATTCTGACGCAAGGGGCAAATTCAAACCCAATTGGGAAGGTCCCTACATCATTACGAACATCCTTCCAGGGATGGATGTCCGATTGACAGATCTTGATGGGATTTAGCATCAAAGGCCTACAAATACGGACCAACTCAAGAAGTACTACACTTGAGCTGACCACTCGACTCTTAGACTAGGGGCAAGTGAAGCCGACAGAGGTCCAAAAATGAGGCATTTCTTAAGCCGATATCCAAATTTCCAAAAAGAACCGAGTTGAAACTTCATTGTCCGCTAGAAAACAAGCTTGAGCCTAAGCCTTTCCTTTGTACATAGCAAATAATCACCTTTTTAAATCGAAGATATTTTATCTTCTCGTTTGTACATGTGTTTCCGTCCTTGGGGCAAGAATATCCAAAAATCCAAAAAAAAAAAAATCGAATATCAAAAAAACCCAAAAAAAAAACTTAAAAACCCAAATAGATCCAAAAAAATCCGAAAAAATCAAAAAATTGAAAAAATCAAAAAACAAATAATCCAAAAAAATAGAAAATCCAAAAAAAGCAAAGCAATGAAATAATCACAAGCCCTAAGTTAAGCTAGGGGTAGTAGTAAAAAGAGGGGAAACCTTAGAAAGTCAGACTCATCAATTTTTCGAGCCTTTATCCTTTCTTTCTAGCCGACCTAAGCCACGCTACAACCTTAAAGACCTCATTGATCCTGTGAGCGACATGAGTCTTTAGTCAACAGGAAGGGTGGTGGACCTCCAAAAAATGAAGAAGAGAAAAAAATTCAAGAATAGAATTCGTAGTCAGAAAAACAAAGACTTGAGAAAATTTGATCCGCATTTGTGAGCTTTGAAGTGCAACACCCTCAGAGTCAGAGCACGAGNTCCGTTGGCATGCTTTCTCTTCGATCTTCGATGGAGTGTGAGTTTGCACGAAGGATACACCCTAACTCTAACTCAAGCATGGACTTACAATTGAGTACATTGTCTCACCATGAACATTGACAAACCCAAGGGGACCTTTCAAAGTTGTCGGTTACGGCGCAATTGAAGGATTCGTTGAACACAAAACGGTGAATAAACTGCAAAGGTGCACACATTCCAAACTCTCTTTATTTAACTTACCTTGCTCTTATGGCAACTAACAAGTTTTGCAGGGAAATAACACCAACGGACCCTAAAAAAAAATAAAAAGAAAGGGGCCCATCGCTAATGGAGTTCCTTTGTTTTCATTTTCAGGCAGACGAGGAAGCCACGATCAATCCTCTTCGTTTCCTCTATGTCGGTCAGCAGCATCATTTGCAGGTGCTAAAGTGAGGAAAGATGCACGCCATGGATGATAGCCCTCCACACGTATGGGATTTTCCACTGGAAGGATCGGTGGCTCAATCAAAGGTCGCAAATGCCAAGAGCGAGTGGTGGCAATAATGATACGAGAGGTGACAGGAGCAGAACCAAAGAAATGAACAGAAAGATCTGGTATAGGCTGATTAATCCCGTATTGCCAGAGGATGAGAAGCGGGCAATAAAAGGTCCTCTGTGTAAAGCTCAAGATCGACACGATGTTGTGACCATATGTGTTCAGAAACTCCAGATGCACATGCCAATAGTGAAGATGCCAGTGAACAGCCCTATTGGACAGATGCTATAGCCAACCTACTGTGTCTTCTTGTTAATGCTCATGATAGCCACGCTCCCGGTGAACTCGGATCACGTTCAGAGTTGACACACGATTTCCGATGGCACTGCTAAGCCGCATGTGCTCTACAAGCCATATCTAGAAAAGAACCAGTAAGCTTTAATATCTCAACAGTAATGAAGAGTGCACACGGAAAAGGGTGCAAGAACATATTCAACGGGAGAAATGATACATCCAGTTCATCTCTCAGTCTTCAGTCAGTCAAACAAGATCAATGAAGAAGATGAAGTATTGATATAATTGAGTGGTGTAAAAACCCTAGCACGACGCACGAGTCCCTCGGCGATGATCAANTCAAGAATAGAATTCGTAGTCAGAAAAACAAAGACTTGAGAAAATTTGATCCGCATTTGTGAGCTTTGAAGTGCAACACCCTCAGAGTCAGAGCACGAGTCGGCAGACACAATTAAAAGAGCAAGCTACGACATGGGTAAAAATGCAGACAGTCTTCATCTAGAAAAACGTGACTTTCCAATGGTAATGATATCAATGCTGAACTCAAGTCTCTAGATAAGTTGGTACTCGTCAGATCCAACGAGTGAAGTCAAAAGATAAAGGGAGAAGCAATACAAGGTCAACCAAAGAAAGTGGCGACATATCGACGTGACTCTTGCTAATCGGACGAGTATTCATGATCGTATCCAAGCTAAGGGGTCTAATTGCCTTGTTTCTGTACTTTTTTAAAAAAAAAACCTTGTCCGGCAGGGAGCCTATGAGGATAAATCTAGGACCCTAGGGGCATGCTTTACATGGCTCTGGTTTAGGCGTATGAGGCAAAAATCCCCAAAGGATAAGATGGGTTTACAAAATATCGCGCGTCTGTCGTATCGTTTCAAAAAAAAATATTTCAAAAGACGCGTATGTTTTCAAAACCTTGTCAGGCAGGGAGCCTATGAGGAAGAATTTAGGATGCTAGGGGCATGTTTTACATGACTCTAGTTTAGGCATCTGAGGCAAATTTCCCAAAAGACAAGCGCATTTTGTTTTAAACAAAAAAAACGCATGAAGGGTCACAATAGTTGGCATTTGGAAGTTTGAAATATCACCTATTCCTAGGTGAATGTCTTAACCAATAAACACTAATCTAAGTGTATATAGAAGGGGGATCAATGTCTACCTATTTAAAATTTAATTCACAATGAATTCATAATAAGTAGAAATTGAAACAAGCAAGTATTGACTTATTTGATTCTCGAATGCGGAATTAAGAGAGAATCAAATATTTCAATCTTGCACAAAAATCATTCACACAAATTAGCATTCAACACAAATGATTTTTGTTGACGGGGAAAACCTAACGGAAAAAACCCCGGGACCTAGTCCAGAAATTATCACTAAGAGTTGTGAGAAATCTTACAACCGTTCACATCGACAACACNTCCGTTGGCATGCTTTCTCTTCGATCTTCGATGGAGTGTGAGTTTGCACGAAGGATACACCCTAACTCTAACTCAAGCATGGACTTACAATTGAGTACATTGTCTCACCATGAACATTGACAAACCCAAGGGGACCTTTCAAAGTTGTCGGTTACGGCGCAATTGAAGGATTCGTTGAACACAAAACGGTGAATAAACTGCAAAGGTGCACACATTCCAAACTCTCTTTATTTAACTTACCTTGCTCTTATGGCAACTAACAAGTTTTGCAGGGAAATAACACCAACGGACCCTAAAAAAAAATAAAAAGAAAGGGGCCCATCGCTAATGGAGTTCCTTTGTTTTCATTTTCAGGCAGACGAGGAAGCCACGATCAATCCTCTTCGTTTCCTCTATGTCGGTCAGCAGCATCATTTGCAGGTGCTAAAGTGAGGAAAGATGCACGCCATGGATGATAGCCCTCCACACGTATGGGATTTTCCACTGGAAGGATCGGTGGCTCAATCAAAGGTCGCAAATGCCAAGAGCGAGTGGTGGCAATAATGATACGAGAGGTGACAGGAGCAGAACCAAAGAAATGAACAGAAAGATCTGGTATAGGCTGATTAATCCCGTATTGCCAGAGGATGAGAAGCGGGCAATAAAAGGTCCTCTGTGTAAAGCTCAAGATCGACACGATGTTGTGACCATATGTGTTCAGAAACTCCAGATGCACATGCCAATAGTGAAGATGCCAGTGAACAGCCCTATTGGACAGATGCTATAGCCAACCTACTGTGTCTTCTTGTTAATGCTCATGATAGCCACGCTCCCGGTGAACTCGGATCACGTTCAGAGTTGACACACGATTTCCGATGGCACTGCTAAGCCGCATGTGCTCTACAAGCCATATCTAGAAAAGAACCAGTAAGCTTTAATATCTCAACAGTAATGAAGAGTGCACACGGAAAAGGGTGCAAGAACATATTCAACGGGAGAAATGATACATCCAGTTCATCTCTCAGTCTTCAGTCAGTCAAACAAGATCAATGAAGAAGATGAAGTATTGATATAATTGAGTGGTGTAAAAACCCTAGCACGACGCACGAGTCCCTCGGCGATGATCAAGCAAGAGATCTCCCCTAGCCATCTGGGTAAATTAAAAATTACTAAAATGGATCTTTCAAAAGGAAAAATGATCTGGTTTTCAAAATCATCTTTCGAACCACAAACAATCCAGCAGAATGCCAAAGAATTGCGAACCACTCCTCGCCATGGCAAAGTTGGCAGGAGCATGCATGTCCAGCGACCGTCCGACCAAAGACAACAATACAACATAAATCTACACACAATCGTAAGGGGTGAACTAGCTCGGAAGTAGACCGGCGAAATTCGTGCCCGGCTCCGGCTGACTACGAACGGTTAGCCGAATTCACAACCTAGATCATTGGACTTTTATGTTTGACCATTTCCTCGGTGCGCGAAAATCAGGCATCGTCGGCCTCTCTATTCAACAGCAACCGGTCTCTGGCGAGGAGGGGCATCTGTAGACGCCAAAGTTTTGCACACCTTAGAAAAATACCCGTTTTGGCCGCACCTCGATTTACGTGCAAAATTTAAAGAAAAATTAGTTTAATGTGACTAAGCAGGCTTCACTCCACTCGTCCAAAATTCGGCCCAAGATCGGAACAAGAAAAGAACCAAATCTCGAGGAACCCCGAACTCAGAATGGAACCAGTTCAGTCGAGGAACCGTAGGATTTTAATCCCTGGGTGTCGCGACGGGATCGATTGATCCCGATTTTTCCCAAATCAATCATTTTTTGTCAAAAATCAGTTCTTGGAAGAATTTTTGTCTAAAAATCAAATTTCAAAATGGTGGGACCTATTTATATTTTTATAAGGAAAAAAATAATAATAATAATTTTTGTTAAAAAAAAATGGACAACCTCTCGACAGCATGGGGAGAACACTTTTTGTGTTCCCTCCATGCTCCCCACACATGTGGTGGGATGTGCCAAGAGAGCACATAAAAGAGAGAACTATCGACAGATTGAGAGAGGGGGGTTGAGCCGAGGAGAGATCAGAGAGATAGAGAGACTGATAGAGAGAGACGGGCGGGGAAAAAAAATCGACAGATTGAGAGAGAGAGAGAGAGAGCTGTCGAGGAGAGAGCAAAACCGAGAGAGCAGAGATTGATAGGGAGATCGAGAGATAGAAGAAACAGAGAGTTGGAGCTGAGAGAGAATCAGAGTTAGAATTTTATTTTTTTTTCTTTCTTAACGTCTGATTACAGACGTTGAGAGGAGAAGAAGGAGAGGATAAGGAGAAGAGAAGAAGAGAGAAGAAAAAAGGAAGAAGAAAGAAGGGAAGAAGAGGGAAGAAAAGAAAAAAAAAGAAAAAACTCCAACGTCTGACGTGTGAAGTGAGAGGGAGGAGAGAAAAAGAAAGAAGAAAGAAGAAGAGGAGAGAAGGAGGAAGAAGAGGAGAAGAAGAGAAGAAGAAAGGAAGGAAAGGAAGAAAAAAAAAAACTGTCCGCTAACAGACGTCTTGTGGGGAAGAAGAAGGGAGGAGGAGAGAGAGAGAGAAAAAAAAGTTTTTTTTTATTTATTTTCTTTTTTTTTTTTTAAAACAGTAAAAACAAAAGAGAGTTTTTTTCTTTTTGTTTAAAAAAAACAGAAAAAAAAACGTTTTCTGAAAAATAGGAAAAAGAGAGAAAGAAAACAATAAAAAAATACAAACGTATTTTTTTTTATGTTTTTGTTCAAAAAATCAGAAAAAAAAGTGTTAAAAAAAAGAGGTTTGTTTCCTTTNAAAAAAAAGGATTTCAATTTTTTTTTCTTTCTTTCTTTTTTGTTATTTGTACTCTTCCATTTTATTTTATTTTTTTTATTTTTATTTTTTTTCTTTCCTCCCTTTCAAAAATTTTTTTGTAACATCCCTAGAATTTTGGTTCTCTCCATTTGGTCACGGGTTGGGGCCCGCTTGTCACCTCCACCACACATCGAAGCGTAAAAAGGGGGAGATTTCTCGCGATTGAGCCGCAGACTTGCGCCGACTAGGTGATAACCCCTATCTTGTCTTTTATTTTCTCCATTATTGAACTCATATCTCATGTGATGAAATGATGATGTAACGATGCTTTCATGATTCAATGAAATTTTGCATGCGATTTTGACAATAAAAATGTGGCAAATGTAAATTTCATTTCATGTGATTTTTAGCATGTATTACGTGATATAAGTTAGTTTTATATGAAATAATTTATGAAATGCATGCATGCCACATGACGTTTACGTGAACATGAGCTGAAATCTTCGCATAAATGTTTTGCATGATGCATGCATGAAATGATCAAGCATGTGACAATAAGGCATTTTTCACACGGAGCCTTGTACATCTTTTTCGACATTAGTTAGTGTCACTATTTTGCCATATTTAACATGATTGATATCGTACTCGTGACTTCATCACTTTGCAAAAACATTTTTGCGTAATGAACATTGCTTGCACTCTCGTCTTCGAGTTTAAAGTTGTGAATCACAAGTTGCTTTAATTCACTTATATACTGATTCCAAATAATTCGCGACTTATATCAGTGTTTCGATTACTTTGCTAGTTTTAGATCAAAACATTCAATAAGCCTCTGAATAAGATATTTTGCGCCTGCGGGCCCATCCCTTCGTGGTGGGCCCACAAGCCCATTCCTTTGTGGTGGGCCCACGGGCCCATTCCTTCGTGGTGGGCCCACAGGCCCTCCTTCCTTTCCCCAATTTTCAGCCTTCAAGCTCTCTACCTGTTGATATGAGCTTAACGACTCATTTTTCGGGTTTGGGCCTAAAGGCCCGCCTCCATGCCAGGCCTACGGGCCTAGATCCATTTTTCCAGGGCCTAAAGCCCGTCACCATCACTCGGGCCATTAGAACCTATTTTCTTCCTTGCGGGTCCAAGAACCCACATCCCATTATGTCAGGCCTAAGGGCCTGGTAACTTGCCAAACCCTAAAAAGTAAACAATAATAGAGATTAAGGTCTCTAGCTTATTTCACCCTAGGATTAGGCTCTGCGTGTTTGTAGCTTTAGGTTGCATTAGCCTAAGATTGTGTGTTGTTTTTTAGGGTGCGTAGGGTTTTACTCGATGTGAAATTCCTATTCTACCTTCACCTTTGTTTTACATGTCTGCTTCCAAATGCATCACATTTAGCTTAGAGGTCTTCATACATATAGAGTTAGGGTCATCCTTAATCAGATTAGGAATCTTTAGATACCTTCATGCTGTATTAGAGCATAGGACATGCATCATTTGCGTCCTATCGACGCTTGCATTTCTCGGGCACACATTCAAGGTGTGATCCCTAATTCGTCCCCAGGTACGTCCTATATTGGACGTGACCCATCTTTCAGATTCACGCCTAAGGGCTGAATCTGCTCGTCGTCGTCTTTGAGATGCATGCCTTCGGGCTGAATCTGCTTATCATCGTCCTTGTGGCTCTCTGCTTTCGTCATCTTTAAGAGTCTCTGCATTCGTCGTCGTTGAGATTCATGCCTACGGGATGAATCTGCTTACCATCCACCTTCGAGATTCTCCGCTTTCATCGTCTTGGAGATTCTCTACTATCATCGTCTTTGAGGTTCACGCCTAAGGGTTGAACCGGCCTACCGTCTCCTTCGAGACACTCTACTTTCGTCATCTTTGAGAGTCCCAACATTCGTCTCTTTCAGATTCACGCCCCGTAGCGTCAATGAATCTATTCATTGTCTCCTTCCAGATCCATGCCCCGTAGCATCAATGGATCTGCTCATCGTCTCCTTTCAGATTCACGCCCAGTAGCGTCAATGAATCTGCTCATCGCCTCCTTTCGGATTCACGCCCCATAGCATCAATGAATCTGCTCATCGTCTTTTTTCAGATTCACGCCCTGTAGCGTCAATGAATCTGCTCATCGTCTTCTTTTAGATTCACGCCCCGTAGCGTCAATAGATCTACTCATCGTCTTCTTTCAGATTCACGCCCCGTAGCGTCAATGAATCTGCTTTTCGTCACCCTTCAGATTCACGCCCCGTAGCGTCAATGAATCTGCTTTCGTCGTCTTTCAGATCCACGCACTGTAGCGTCAATGGATCTGCTCATCGTCTTCTTTCAGATTCACGCCCCGTAGCGTCAATGAATCTTCTCATCGTCTCCTTTCAGATTCACGCCCCGTAGCGTCAATGAATCTGCTCATTGTCTTCTTTCAGATTCACGCCCCGTAGCATCAATGAATCTGCTTTCGACGTCTTTCAGATCCACGCCCCGTAGCGTCAATGGATCTGCTCATCGTCATCCTTCAGATTCACGCCCCGTAGTGTCAATGAATCTTCTTTCGTCATCCTTCAGATTCACGCCCAGTAGCGTCCATGAATCTGCTTTCGTCATCTTTCAGATTCACGCCCCGTAGCGTCAATGAATCTGCTCATCGTCTTCTTTCAGATTCACGCCCCGTAGAAATGAATCTGCTTATCGTCGTCTCTCAGATTCACGCCCCGTAACGTCAATGAATCTGTTTATCGTCCTTTTACAGATTCACGTCCAAGAGCATCCATGAATCTATTTTCGTCATCTTTGTTGGTGCGTGGATACAAAGTACATCCACGTCACTTGCTTCTCGTCGTCTTTTGGCACATCCTATGTTGGATGTGATCCCTTAGTGTATGGTGCATACAACACTATATCACATGTTTGAGTGTACGTGTACACATTGCACGTACCACACCCCTTGTTTGCGCGTGGATACAAAGTACGTCTACGTCACTGTGTTCTTAGCATGTAGGCCTACCGATGGCACGCGTCGTTTCCTTTGCTGCATTCAGACAGATGGATGTATGCATCTTTCACCCCAGAACTATTGGATCATGACACGTAGATTTAGGGGGCTTACTTACCGTAGTGCAGTTGTTTTTGTGTATGTAGCATAACTTAGTATCGATCATATATTTCCCTAAAAGTCTTTAATCATGAAGTAGAGGCCGTCCTCACGGACTGGCGGTTGTTGGGTGCCTAACACCTTCCCAACCCGTACCTAGATCCCCTTATCCATTATCTCTGTACCGTAGACCATCTACTTTGGACTATCGCCATAGTTTTCTCGGAAAACTAGATTTAGGTCGATTTTCTAAAATCTTGGGTCCTGATTCCCATAAATCAGGTGGCGACTCTTTACATATCACATTCATACCCCTTCGGAGGTGGGTGAATCCAACTTGTGCGTCTCCCATGTGCGAGTCTCCCTTGTACCGTGGCGAGCGCGCCGGATTCTGGCTCCATAATAGGGGAAGTGGACTCATGAACCCGCAAAGGGGGTTGAGTCCCGAATATTTAATTCAAAAGCTTATTTGCATTATTCTTCTCTAAACTCTAGCCTAAAAGGGATTAAACTGCAAATTAAGCAAAACTAAAATGAAATCAAGATAAAAATGGAGAAAGTGCTCAAATATCATCCTCATAATGCTCATTCGTTAAAATTCACATTTGAGAATTAATGAATCAAAAATACATACACACATTTCACGGATTTCTAGCATGGTATACAAAGCAAATAAATCAAGCAACTTGAAGCTCAAACATCTCACGAATCATCACATATTATTATCATCATGCCAAGAGAGCAAAGAACACTAAAATGGTTTTAACTTATCATTTTGGTACTAAACAAAGCGACAAAAGTAAGCTAAAGCATTTAGATCGTGTCGATCCAATGAGATTTTCGACGATCCAAATCATTCACATTGAAGATCGTGTCATTTCCTATATATTTATCACAAACATCATGGCATTTTTAGTTCACACATAATAGGATTATGCATATTTTACTCTCTTTCTATGAAACACACATAGAAATCATTATTAAGACATCACCTCATGAGGACTATATTTTAATGACAATCAATATGTGCATTTAACATTTATTATATCAAAACACACATTGCTTCAAGGATGTCTCAAGCCATCATGTGAGAAATCAATATTATCATACAATTCATTCAAAAGATCAAGAGCATATTCTTTGATGAACAAGTGTAAAGCAAGAGATTCATGATTTATTGATAATCAAACAAGATTTAATCACCAAACATGCAAATCAACCACCAATTCTCAAATAAACCCTCACTTTATTTTTGTCCAATCTCAAGTCTCACACAACCATTTATTTATAATACAGACATATTTTCTTAACATGCAAAACCACTATGACCAGAAAGTTAAACATGCCTTTTTTATTTCAAAGTTCTAATATACAGAAAGAGGAAAACTAGCCATGCTTTTTAGCTTAAAGTTTTATTATATACAAAAATAGAAGGCAAGATAACTACATATATTTTAACACAGAATTCTATTTTCTACAAAAGTGGAAATCAGTACTACTACTCACTTTTAACCCAACATTTTATTTTATACCAAAAATAGAAAACAAAATTATCACACACTTTCTAACTCAAAATTATAGTTCATATCAAAAGCAAGATTCTCAAAATCCTCTTTCACACAACAAGGAGAATACAATTATATTCATAACAAGGAATTTTTATTTACACAAAAGCAAATTGAAAAGAGAAGGAAAAGGGTTACTGACTTGTAGCTTACAAATACTCTATTTAAGCAAATATAAGAAATAAACCCAAAATATGCTCCATATGAGGATTATAGATTAAAGAAATGTGTGGAAAATTGATTCTAAATGAGGAAAGGTGATGTCACCCCTTTGTAGTCATCCCACCATAATGACGCAAGAAAGAAGATAAGTTAATAATAAAGAGGAATCGATTTTGTCTCTCCTCTCCACTCCTCACCTAATTCTCTCTAATCTTCTCTCTTACCCCACTAATTTTCTCCTCTCCACCCTCTGTTTCTGTAGATATTTCCTTAATGGGGAAGGAAAAATCACTCACAACTGCCCAAAATAGAAACTCTAATTTTCTCCGAGAAAAACCAGAGAGAGACCAAAGAGAAAAAGAGAGAGAACAAGAGAGAAGAAGAAACCAGAAGACCGGAGATCAATCACACTTAGATGGTTGAGATGAGAAGGAAGAGAAAATATCTTCTCTTACTGGCCACGTGTTGTACAAAGAGTGACTGATATTGATTCACATAGATCGACTAAGTTTTGTGAGAAAGAAGAAAAACAAAAGAGTTAATATTCCCTTTCCCCAAATGAGAATATTCCATGAAACCCACCAAATACGTGTCACCCTAATTTAGAACATTCTACTATCTTCCAGTGTTTTCAAAACAGAGAGAACCGACACCTGTCACCATTCGAGAGAGATCAGCCCTTAAAGGGCCTATCCCAATTGCATAGTGACACGTGTCGCTTATTTATTTTTCTTTTCTTTTTTCCTGGAAAAAAAAGGTTTTCAACCAACATACAAAAATTAAAAATAATTATAAAATAAAATCAAAAAAGGAGATCGGCAGATTCCAACCTTTTAGTGACACGTGTCACTTTTTTTCTTAAAATTTTTTCTATTTATTATAAAGTCCCCCACTTTATTGCTTTCACACAAAACCCCTTCAAAAACTTTTACATTCATCAAAAGGTTTCTTTTTACCATTTTTCTAAAAAAGTCCCTTGGACAAATTTCTCAACACCAAAAGGACATTTTTCTAAAAAGTCCCTGGGTTAATTTTCTCTCCACCAAAAGAGATCTTGCAACTCAAATTGATTCCAATATCCTTTCATTCCAGGATGACACGAAAACCCTCATTTTTATAAATTTGATCTAAATTGGTCCACATTCTCCAATATTTGTTCAAATTGACCCAAAATTGCTCAAAATTTTCATTTGATGACACCCAATTAGGGTGCAAAAATTGGGTGTCTACAGTCGCATAGTTTGGGGAGTGTTCGTACCCACAATTGCATGTAAGGAAATATCCTGGGATGGTTCGTCATTAGTCTCGTCAGGTGGGGCTGCATCGTCAACAAGTTGGTCATCTACTTAATCTGGCCAACACACTTCTAAAAGAAAGATTCTTGGGTTCTTGCAAATGTGCCCATAAAAATACTTCTCATCACAATGGTAACACAGACCTCTTTCTCGCCTCTCCTTCATATTGGCAGCGGAAACACGCTGAACAGGTGGAAGGGCTAGTTGGGGTGGGCCAAACAAGCTTGGCTGGGATTAATGGCGATTTTGTGTTGGTGTGGGCATAAAGGTAGGTCGAGGACGTGGGGGTAGTGGATGATAGGAATGAGAAATAGCTAATGATGGTTTAGATGGGGTATAAGTAGAATGTCGAGGCAAGTGCTTGGTGGCCAGCGGTTGTTCTTCCTGAAGACAAGCGAGGCCGATTACTGTGAGCAAGTTTCTAGGCTGAAACATGCGCACACTAGGTTGGATGTCATCACGGAGCCCACTAATAAAACAACTTACCTAAAATGCTTCCGATAAACCATTAATTAGATAGATGCTCGAATTCTCTTTGATACTCTAAAACAGTTCCCATTTGCTGGAGTTTGGTGAGGGCACCTGCAGGGTCATAAAAAATGGAGGGTCCAAATCGTTGGATGATCCCATCGATAAAACTGCAGGGCTTCATCTTCTATATTGTAAGAAGCAATGGTAACCCATTGATTAGGGTCAATCTGGTTACTCGTGAAATACTGTTCGACTCAGTATATCCAGCTATTGAGATCGTTTCCTGAAAATTTTGGAAACTCATTATGCCAGGTTCTGTCATGGTGTGGTAGTTTTGTTTCTGTAGGAAGGGGTGGGGCAATGGTACTTGAGGAAGGCTACTGTTAAACTATGTTTTTGGCTGTGATGGCTATATGTTCAAAGGCTGGTAATTTCTGTAAAATTTGGGCGAGGAATTGGTTGTTGTCTTCGGTTATCTTATGGTTTTCAATGGCTAATTTTTCTTGCTTCTTGGCCTTCTCAGCCAAATTCTTAACATCAAGGTTTTAAGGCGAGTACCCTCATCCATTGAGGCTCTGATACCAAATAATATGTTCTTTTTTACTGTTTACTCGTATCAAACTGTGAAAGAGAGAGAAAGAGGGAAAATATAGTTTTCAAAGAGAGAAAGAAAGAGAATTAATAGGATAAGGTGGACTAGAACGCTCCAATGAGATGCTGCTTCTCATTGGTACCCTTCTCTTAAATAAAATCAAATCCTAGATTTGTAGAATCTTGGGTTATAAGACAAGTACATCAACATCATGGACTCAAGATAACAAATAGCTAACTACAACTACTTTAACACTTCCTACGTGGATGAGACTCAGTCTCTTCTTGATTATCTACTTGACATTTGGCACAACCACTTAACCCACTACACAAACAACCAACACTTCCAATGAACATATAGAACATAGTGGTTTATAATGCACGTATCATGGGCATTCAAGAAGTCGATGGATAATTGATTGCTTATGCAGTTCAGGGCCTGCAGAGAAGAGTGCGAAGTAAATGTGGAGAAGAAACTACAATATGAAGAGCATTGCTCTTATTTCTACCGAGATCTAGGGATGGAATCACTATTATGGGGGGATCGAGTGAGGCATGAAGCTGAAACAGTGCAGTGAAGCCGTCATGCTGGTCAAGGGAATCCTTGTCCAAAAAGAAAGGCTAGCAAATATAACAAATCGAATTGGACAGCGTTGGCTCTGGAAGAGGTTGGGACTAGTTGGGCCAACGTTTCTGAAAAGTTCAATGGAAAGATAGATCAAGATGGTATCGACCCCAATCGAAGTTGTGACTGGTCTGGTCGTAGTTTTCAGTAGAGACAAATCTAGATGGAATTAGTGGGATGATGCCTTTGGAAGTTTCAGTGGAGAGATCGGGATGGCATTAGCGGAACGATGCCTTTTATAAGTTCAGCAGAGAGATCAGGAAAATATCGACGGAACGTCATCAGAGAGATCGGGCATGCCTTGATGTACCAGAAGAACCATATTTAATTTTTCAAACCAGATTGTCAAATCCTTTTTTCCTGTGGGATTTTTATTATTCTAAGAATTGGTTTTATATATTAAGCTTGTTAATATTTTTAAATTCTTATAATTAATCACTTTTTTGCACACGTATGACTAAATTAATTCTCGTTTGCATTTTATAATGGTCTTTCTATTTATATGAGACTAAATATATGAACCCTAATGACATATGAGAAATAGAGGTGCTAAGTGGGTCCTGTTGTGCCAGCACGGCACGAGGCACGACTGGCACGATTAATAAGCGTGTCGTGCCGTGTCGTGCCATCAACACAAATCACTCGGCACGGCACATTGGCACGGCATGCTCCAAGCCGTGTCGTGCCGGTACGCCGTGTCTACCGTGCCATTAGTTGTCACACCCCGATTTTCGGTACTCTAAATCCGTCCCGATTCACCGAGTCCAAAAACCAAGGCGTGATTAATGTAATAGATGTGTAAGTAAAAATATCGAATAAAACTGATTTTCTTTACTTTTGAAAGACAATGAATTTAAAAACATTCATTAATAATCTACTTTAGTCAACATTGGTTACCTTAAAGTCAGGTCCATGTCAACTAAGTCAATGTAAAGGTCAACTTAAGTCTCTAGCTAAGTCAAAGTCAATTCAAGTCGACCAATATTTAGGTCAATACTCATTGACTCGTCAAAATCAGTCCAAGTCAAAGAAAAATAAAAATGTAGGTTTTATAAATAATTTTCGTGTAAACTGCATATGGTTGAGTAAAATGGGCGTATCTACTTAACCGTAAATCTGAATTTTACAAATAAACCCATTCTAAAAACTAGATTCAAAGATCTACAATTTCATCAGAAATAGCCCG
>MVGT01001388.1:429725-440186 GCA_002174775.1 Macleaya cordata | reverse complement strand
TTTAAAAAAAAATCACTAGATCTAACTTCTAAACATAAAAAACATAATAAATTAGTAAATTACTGATGAACAAATAACAAATTAACAATATGTTTCTTCTCTTTCTCTCTTTCTTTTTATAGTTGTTAATGCCCTAAATGAATAAATGACGATGAAGGGAAAGGGTGGAATGCATTGAGCCATAAAGCATGAATTGTTAAAGTATGTGAACAGTAGAAACTTCGTAAGTTTAATCTCTGAATTCTAAATTACGTAATTTTTATTTTTGATATCCTATTTTTATTTAATTGGGTTTTATTTTTTGAAGATTGTTTAATTTAGTTGGCTTGTTAAGTTGTTCTATAGATAATTAGATATAAAATGTTAATTGTTTGAGCCCTAATTGTCTATTTGATTTTTAAAGAGTGTATAAGAGAGATTTTAAGGTTCATCTTTGTTGCAAAAACACTAATTAAGTATCTGAAACCTTAATTACCGAATGATTCTAATTTACCTTTGATAAGGGTTTTGAAACAATAAACCTTAATTGATTTTTGAAGAAGGCTTAAAGATAGTTTGCACATATTAAACCTTAATTGATTTGAAAAGGGTTTAATTTCGCGGCAAAGATCCTAATGATTTTAACCCTAAAGTCCCTAAGTATTTAAGAACATTTTTTAAATCAAGAAGGAAGTATGTATTTTAGAATTTTTTTATCAATCCAATAAGAATGATTATACATCCATAATTGGTGATTTTATAACTAAAAACGCAAGAAGAATGATCTTTCACAAGTGACACTTTATATGGTTTATTGGGTGTTTCTGCTTTGTCATGGAAGTTTTGGAAGTTTTTTTGTTGTGGTTGTAAGCATTGGCCTTTGTTTTTGACATTTTGGTTAGTATAGGAGAACTACATTGTGCTTGATCTCAATGGGGTGATGTATAGCCAGTCCCCCTTCTTGAGTATGTAGGTAACACTAAAATGATTTGGGTCCAATGCTTACATAAAAGAAAAATTACACATACTGTAATGCTTTTCGAGTATATATGAAATCTTTTGTTATAGTAAATTAGTGAAATGTAATTGTTCCTATTATTGTAATTTTTTTTTCTTATTGTGTATTCGTAATTTTTTTTATATGTGAAAATATATGGAGCCACATTCTTTTGGATCCGCTTCGGGCCTCTTAAGTCTCAGGGTCGGCACTGAAACAAAGTGAACGTACAACTTACTTACCTTCAGCTCAAGAGACCGTTGGGCGAGTTTCTGAAGGTTCTTAGAGTGCAAGTTGTGCCTTTCTAGTGTCTCCTTCATACTTTATAAGACAAAACAATGACGACACACATGAGTTAGAAAATTATTGCCTTACCAATTATCATGACTTAGAAAATTATTGCAAGTAGGAGGAGGTTCCTGGTTTTAACTTCTAAAAAAGCTACATTTTTCATCTTTGAAGGAGTTTAATTATTAAACATCATATTTGTCTTGTAGGAAACCCTAAATTTACCCTCACCATGTCACTTCTCTTATCAGTAATTCAAGTTGTTTCTTGAGAAAGGTTCTACTAATTTCTCAAAAATAACAAATGAAATTAAGGACTGCATGTAGTATAAAGGAAAACACATTACATAATACTTACTAAGAGAGTGCAGCTATGCCTAATAACAGCAAGAGATTTACTACTTGAAAGCAAAGTTTAAAACTCGTACCCGCGCCCCAAGTCAAGTCAACTCAACTCAACTGAATTTTTTAGTAAACTCGAACATTCAGCTTTAATATAACATACATATATATACTGTTTTTATTCAGACCTTTTGATGTTCCATATCTTCATTAAAAACGGATTTGAGTCTAATCAGTGTCAAACCCAACCCATTTTATGCCCTAGTTCAAACCTTAACTATTTATCCTTTCTATTCTTTTTTCAGACAAATCCCTCCTCAACCATCCATGGTATCCTTTCACTTCTCTTTCTTACATAAGGAAACACCAAATTCATGGATTAATTTTGTTTTTCCTCTTTTCGCTTTAGCGATGGGGAAATTGAATCCTCAACCTCTTGGGATCGCCCGCTCTGACACTATGATACATAGATATAAAGCTTCTCTATAAATGATTTTCACGAGTATCACAGGTTCATTCACTTTCTTTCTTTAATACGAATAATGGATCGAGCCATAGTGTTGAACAAAAAATTTCTCTATAAAGCTCGAATTTGTGTAGAGTTGTCAATATACTATATTTTATGTGGTTCTAGGTTGGGTTCGGTACTATCCCTAATACTGATTACAATCAGCGCTAGCCAGCATGAAGTTTTTTTTATTTTCCTTCTTCACCCACTCCGATACTTGAAGACTTACGTGGTTCAGTTGGGTTGCCTATGTCCACGGGCAGAAACGATCTCAACACTTTTAATGATCAAAGTACAAATTCAAACTCAATACTCTCTCTCAACTTTGGGACTCAGATACTTTAATACAAAATGAGACCTAAATTCGCAGTATTTATAGACTGCATAATACCTACGAATTTAGAACTTAATACAAATAGGAATCCTAAACCTTATTTGAGTAGAAAACCTCCTTACTTATTGAAAACGCCACTTGCAGAGGAATTCTCATAAAACTGCTATACTGAGAGTATGGAACAATCCGTAACCTAAAATGGGTCCCCAGCCTGGAGATGGGCTAGCGTCCTTAATGGATCAGCGACCGTGTCAGAGCACGACCATTTCAGAGCGGACCGACAGCCTAGCGGCCAATATATTTCATTTTTGGCTAAAAATACTGCAATAGCCAAATAATATGGCCGACGGTCGAAAAGGACTGGCGGCCTCGGTGGGACATAAGACAAAATATTGTCAGCGGCTATTTGTGCCTCACCAAGTCGCCTTTTGTCAAATTCTTTGTCTTTTCTCCTCCGTCGTTCGATCATCATATATGTGCCCAAATCGATAAACCTAACAAATCTTCACCAGGTGAGATTTGTTGGCCACACTACCAATTGGCTCTAACAATCTGATCATTCTCCACCTTACCATAAAATCTCTACCATGCCTTCAATTGATCTTTATGCCTCAACTTGTGCCAATCATCCGTAGGTGTTGGAAAATGCACTGGTAGGCTCCAATCACCCGAAGGTGCTTCAAAACTCAAAAATGTTTACCAAATTCAGGCATTGCTTGTATTCGTCCCCTTTTACCACTTTGGTCAGCTTATCAGTGGGATTATCAACTGTTCCAATCTTTAGCAGATGAATGTCTCCATCTTTAACAACTTATGGTACAAAATAGAAATGCACACTAATGTACATCATCCGTGAATGATGAACTTGGTTCTTTGCTAAATGGATTGCACCTTTACTGTCACAATAGACATCAATAGAGATCTGAATGAGCCCTAACTCATCCACCAAAACCTGTATCCCTATCGCTTCCTTGATTCCTTCTACCACAGTCATGTACTCTGCCTCTGTTGTTGAAAGAGCTACAGTGGACTATAACACTGATCTCCAACTGATCAGTGCGCCTGCGCGTGTAAAGATGTACCCTGTAGTCGATTGAAACTTATCCAAGTCCCTCGCATAGTTTGAATCCATGTAACCAACTATAAGCTGACCAACTACATCATCTCGTTTGAACATTAACCTAATATCTACTATACCTAGGGTATCACGTAGATTCTACTTAATAGCCTGCCAGTGTGACTTCCCTGGATTATGCATATACTTGCTAACTACATTGACAGCTTGTGACATATTGGGTCTGGTGCACACTATAGCATATATCAAACTTCCAACTGCACTAGCATAGGGTACTTGAACCATATACCTATGTTCCTCATCTGTTTGTGGTGACTGTTTTGCACTAAGCTTAAAATAGAGAACCAGAGGTGTGCAAACGGTTTTTGATTTTTCACCCATACCAAACTTATGCATGACCTTCTCCAAATACTGTTTCTATGAGAGGCAAACAATACTTTTGGATCTGTCTCTCTATATCTCCATCCTAAGAATCTTCCTTGCTTCTCCGAGATCTTTCATCTCGAAATTTTATTCAGTTGATCTTTCAACTTCTGAATCTCTAACTAGCTTTTAGATGCGATGAGCATGTCGTCCACATATAAAAGTAGGTAGATATAATAACTATCCTTGAGTACCTTGAGGTTTGTCTGAACAAACCTCTTTCTATTCATTAGAAGTTCAGCAAACTCCACCTACTTGCGACATCCCTCATTCTAGCCTGTCTTTTCTGAACTCTTCTTCTCCATCAGTGCAGCTTCATCAAATGTCACAGCTCTTCTTATCGCGATTTTCTTTGATTCGGTACACCATAGCTTACACCCCTTCACCCCAAACTTGAAACCCAAGAAAATAACTTTCTTGGCTCTAGGATCTAGCTTGCCTTCCTTCACATGGTAATAAGCAGGATAACCAAATACATGTAAGTTGTCCTAATCAGAAGTAGGGTAGTTAGACCATACCTCCATTTGAGTCTTTCCTCTAAGAGCTTTTGCAGGTTAACGGTTCACCAAATGGCATGCATAATTTACCGTCTCAGCCCAATAGTTACTGCCCAATCTAGCATTGGATTACATACATTGTACTTTCTCTAACAACGTATGATTCTTGCATTCTGCCACTCCATTTTGCAATGAAGTCTCCTTTACTGTAAAGTGTCATTCTATCCCTTCTTCGACACATACCTGTAAGAATTGACCAGATTTGTACTCACCAAGGTTGTTTGATCGTAGTACTTTCAACTTCCTACTCGTCTTTGTCTCAACGTTCATCTTCCACTGCAAAAATATATCCAAGACTTTATCTTTGTGCTTCATGGTGTACACCTATACATTTTTGGTGAAGTCATTTACAAAGGAGATGAAATAGTGTTGTTACCCAAGATGCCATTTTGGAAGACCCCCAAACGTCTGTGTGAACATAATCAAGGATATCTTTGGTAGTGTACTTCCCAGTACTGAACTTCTTCTTGTTCTGTTTTTCCTTCACACAGTCCTCACAAAACCCTTATTTATAGGCTTTTGCACCTTTTAATAGTCCTTGGTTCGTCAACAGCTGCAAAGATTTCTCTACAGCATGTCTTAGCTGCATATGCCATAATCTGGTTGTGCTATCTACTGCACCATCAAAAACTATTGCTCCACCTGTTACTATACTCTCTCTCAGGTAATACAGATTCATATGCTTTACTGCCTTCATCACCACTACTGCATTAGAGAATACTTTTATTACTCTACCTTGCGTAATGATCTTGAAACCTTTTGAATCCAGTGCCCTTAGTGAGATAAGATTCTTCTTCACCTCCGGTATATACCTAACATCCTTCAGCGCACGTACTGTACCATCATACATCTTCAACTAGATTGTTCCTATCCCCTTTTTCTTACATGTGTTGTTGTTATCCATCAAGACTACGCCACCATCCAATTCATAAAACTAATCAGTCATAGCTGATATATATGATAGGTACATCTCGAATCTAGAATCCATTCGCCTGTGTTACTAATGAGTGCAGACCCTGGTGGTGCTACAGTAAGTAAAACTTCTGAATCATGCTTTTCATCTTCATTTCCAACCTTTTCAGATTGCACAATGTTTGCATCTGAAGTCTGTTTGCCTTATTTTTCAACTTTGGGCGGTCCTTCTTCCAGTGTCCTTTCTGGCGACAAAAAGAACATATTCATCCTTCACTAGTAGTCTTCTTATGAAGGATGATTTGACACAAATTACAATCTTATTTTATTTATATAATTTTATTATATTTATATTTACTAAAAATAACTAAATTCTATTTTTATTATTTATGGCTTATTTAGGAAGGTCTAGTAGTGTTTATTTTGAGTTTTAATAGGTTTAGAAAGTTGCTTATAGGTAATAGATACCTTTGGGTCAAGTTTTTGTGTTTTGGTAGGTCTAATTTTTTTATGTGGGACTTATCTATATAAGGAGGTCTAAAAACGAAAATTAATAGCTTTTGATAATTAATGAAATTTATATTAGTGAATTGGTTCTCTTTTATTTTATTCTTAGATTTATGATTATTTAGATCTGCGCCCTACATCAGTTGGTATCAGAGCCACGGCTCCGCTCCTTTACCGTGGCTCGAGGATAAAGTCGTGGTGTTGTAGTTTGTGAAGCCCCTCTATACAAAATGATGGTGCGAGATCGGATAGCTGATCTTGAACTGCAGGTTCAAGCGCTCACATTCCAATTAGATGCATTGCAGCCGCACAAGAGTGTCGCCGTGTTTCAAATCCACGAGTGGTAGAGGAAGAAGACGATGAGGAGGGTAAAAACCCTTTCACAGATGTTGATCAAAAGGGATTTTAAGTTGTATCTTGTCATCCGCGAGACGCTGAGAGATGGGAGTCCAGATTAAAGACCAAACTTCCTAAGTTTCATGGTGATTCTTTGCTGAACAAACTTATTGATCTGATCTGTGTTGATAAAGAGGTCTTAAATTTTAAAGAAGTCCCGAAAAAAAAGATGTTACAAGGAGATTTATTTTTCTTTCGTGAGATCGAAGAGAATCAAGTCTCGGTTGATTGGAATTTACCATCAATCTACAATATTTACTCGGAAGATGAAGTTTATTTTAAGTCAGTTTATGTTGATCGTTATTTCATAGAATTAACGAGAAACGTAGTTGGCTTTGTAGATTTATGTCATGAAGCTTATAGTTTTGATGATCCATTCTTATCGAGCATTGACTTGGTATCTACAAGATTAAATCTTTATTCTCAATTTAAAGAATTCTTCGTTGCAACCTATGGCGAGTTAATGATTTTTTGCCAAAAAGTTGTATTGCATGACAATTACATCAGCAAAATTTGAGGACGAATTTTCTCTAACTGGGGGAGAATGATGAAGGATATGATTTGACACAAATTACAATCTTATTTTATTTATATGATTTTATTATATTTATATTTACTAAAAATAACTAGATCTCATTTTTATTATTTATGACTTATTTAGGAAGGTTTAGAAGTGTCTACTTCGAGTTTTAATAGGTTTAAAAAGTTGCGTATAGGTAATAGATACTTTAGGGGTCAAGTTTTTAGTGTTTTGGTAGGTTGGTAATTTGTTATGTGGGAGTTATCTATATAAGGAGCTCCAAAAACGAAAATTAAAGATAGCTTTTGATAATTAATGAAATTTATATTAGAGAGTTGGTTCACTTTTATTTTGTTCTTAGATTTATGATTATTTAGATCTGCGCCCTACATCATCTTCCCTTCGACTTCCCCCTTGACTTTGATCGAGACTTGCCTAAACCTCTGTGATTAGACCGCCCCTAGCAGTCAAAGCATCTGAGTCCAATCTCTGTGAATTTGTCCATCTTTCATTCTACACTCATAATTCAATAATGCAACAACTGCTACATCTAGATTAGTTGTTGTCTTTCCATTCATAAACGTATTAAAAAAGTTCTCATATGAATTCGGAAGTAAATATAATAAAAATAAATCCTTATCTTCTTCTTTGAAGACTTCATCTAAATTTATTAGATCAGCAAACATCTTATTAAATAAATTCAGATGATCGGTCATTGACATACATGGGCGATAATCGAAGCGCCAAATTCATTTCTTCAAAAACATACGATTTTCCTTGCTATTAACAAGGAACTTTTCCTCCAATTGCGTCTAGAGATCTTTAGCTAGAACCTCCTTAATGATATAATATTTTATTTCTTTTGATATATACAAACGAATTGTACTAGAAGCCTGGCGGTTGAGTTTCTTCCAGAGTGCATCATTCATCCCTTCAGGTTTTTCCTCTAAGGCAATCTCATGATCCTGTGAACTCTGGATATCACGAACTTCGTAGTACTACCACATATCAAAGTTGTTCGATCCATCGAACTTCTCAATGTTGTACTTAATGCTCCCCATAATGACGTATTCAACTTTCAGAATAGTAGAACTGATTTCTGCAACTCGCTAGATTACTCGATCGCAGTAATTTGATGCTCTGATACCAGTTTGAAGCGCACAACACATAATTCAACTGTCCACTCGCCCAAGAACTAACCAGAACTAGTAAAGTGAAACAAAAAATAACCAAAGTAGAAAACACAAACACTTACGTGGTTAAACTGGGTTGCTTACGTCCACGGGCAGAAACGATCTCAACTCTTTATTCAATGATCAAAGTACAAATTTGAACTCAACGCTCTCACTCTCTCAACTTTGAGACTCAGAAACTTTGATACAAAATAAGACCTAAGTTCATTGTATTTATAAACTGCATAATACCTACGAATTTAGAACTTAATACAAATAAGAATCATAAGCCTAGTTTGAATTAGAAACCTCCCTACTTGCTGAAAATGTCAACTTGCAGATAAATTTTAGCCAAACTGCTATACTGAGAGTCTGAAATAATCCGCGGCCTAAAATGGGTCGGCGGCCTGGAGATGGGCCAGCAACCATGTCAGAGCGGCCCGGCGGCCTAGCGGCCAAAATATACCGCATCGGCCAAATTTATGGTCGGCGGCCTCGGTGGGACCACCGACCAAAATGTTGCCCCAACAAGTCGCCTTTGGTCAAATTCTTTGTCTTTTTTCCTCTATTATTCCTTCATCATCTCTGTGCATAAATCGAGCACTAAACCCAACAATACCATGTTACATATATAGATATAAACTTCTAAAGAATTACATAAAGAAAAATAGTTAATTTACCAATTAACCCTAAAATACACATGGAAGCAATAGCTATGAGACAGATTTATATCTCTATGAATTGAGAGTTGAGACTTTTTAACCATATTCCAAAGGATGATCGATCTTTTAGGTACTGTACCGGTGACTACTGATTTAAGATCGATCTGTATATGAAACTGCAATAATTTCTCCCAGGTGATGGCACTACACAACCACTTCATGGAGTAGTACTGTTGTCATGATCAGAATCGTACAATAAGCAGGTTCTTTGAACTTTAAAGTTTCATCATGAACTCAACAACACGAAGCAATTCTACTTCTACAAGAGAGGAAAATGAGAGAGTGACCTTGAGCTAGAGTATTCAAAGAGCTTGCCGGTAGCAGAGAAGATGATGAGAGCAACCTCAGCATCACAGAGAACAGAAAGCTCTTCAGCCTTCTTCAAAAGCCCTCTTCTCCTCTTCCAGAAGGTCACCTGCCTTGCTGTTGTATTATCTATCTTCTTGATCTGTATCTTCTCCCTCGCCATTTTAATAACAAAACCTTGCTGCTTCTTCAACCTAAAACGAGCAAAAAAACCATCGATCTTTACATACAGAGAGAAATAAAGTGAGAAATACTTGAATCTGGCAAAATAATAAATGTGGGTTTTGGGTAAAATCAGTAAGAACAACAGAATTTTTTCCCAAATTAAGTGAAGAATATAAATAAAGACAACAGAAACCCTAAAAGACAACCACTTCTGATCAAAAGTGAAAAGAAAAAAAACCCAACTAAAATCCAGATGAAAACCCCATTAAAAACAATCCTAAGTTCATTTTTTACCTGTTTTGTGTAGGGTTCTCACTTCTCAGTAATGAAGGTGTTGAAGATTCGTCAACAGCACCAAAACTCGCCAGCTAGAGACTGTTTTAAGAGAGAGAAAGAGAGGAGAGAGAATCAGTATTTTTTTTGCTATAAAAAGGAGTTAATTCCTCTCTCTTAATTCTCTGCAAAGACTTAAAAAGGAAAGAAAATGATTTTTTATTTTATTTATGTTGATGGACGTTCTCTTTACGTACAGTTGGATATGCCGGCAACAGGGAAGGGTGCAACTCATTATTGAGCCCTTTTGTGCGTTTTTGGCTTTTGCCTCGTATACATTTGAATTTACATATTCTCTCCTTTCAGTAAGGAGAGATTTGATGGTTTGTTTTTATTTGATTTAATTAATAAGTTAATATTAATTTGGTAGTCTTTAATCCCCAATTAAATTAAGGGTGAGCCTCGTTGCACCCCATTGTTCTCAAAAGACCCCCACTTAAAATACAGTGATGCTGTTTGGCCAGACCATATTACAAAACAAATGCCAGATGGCTTATGTGGCATGTGGGTCCCACTGCCATATAAGTTGAAAACCCCCTCATAACACTTTTGGGAGGGGAAAAGTGGTAGGTCCCACCCTGCCACATAAGTATCTGGCATTTATTTTGTAACATGGGTGGGCCAAAAAGCTTTGGGTCCGGTCACAGCTTATACATCTCAATTTATAAATAATTAAAGGCAAAAGTACCCTTAGTATAAAGTGATACTATTCCAACTTCTTAATGAACAATCAAAAAGTTCTTCACCATTGTTGAATACCTACAAATCAAATATCTGTCATGGAACTTTTATGTAGGTTTTATTAAAAAATAGAAATTGGGAAGTAAACAAAAAGATCTTTTAACTCAAATATATGAAATATAAAATAATTAATAAAGTTTAATAAAGAAGACATATGGCATCAGTTAGCATCAGTACGTTGTAAA